>CM038677.1:190080554-190244078 GCA_021605205.1 Aegilops longissima
GCCAGGCGGCTATGAAGGACTTCATAGTCAGGATGTAACTGGAGAACTCCTGCTTGATAGCTACTTTGGCTTGATCAAGTGGATGGTGGATGCCTGCCCGCGGCTTGAAGTGATCAGCGATCCGTTTGCATCGAAGGTGCCCGCCGAGCCTTTGCCCGCGTCAAGGTGCATTGGGGCAAGCTGGATGCGGAGAAGCTGGTCAGGGCCGGGCCACTTGGGAGAGCAAGCGCATCGCCATCCCGAAATATACTACGATGGGCGTGATGAAGGGTGCTTGTCTCAAATAAGCTGATGAGTGTACCAAGGGCGCCATTTTGGAATGAATTCACTTCATCATGTTTGTAATTAAAGAACAAAGTTACTTGCGCTATGTAGCGCTTTTGTTATTTAAATATTACCTACTATGCGGCTGTTTATAAAATCCTGAAAGTAGGCATGCGTTAAATGGCTTCCCCATACGTGACTAACCTTTGGGGTGTTAGTGTAAAACCGGACACTCTTTATCCAAATGTTTGGTCCCTTAAGGAGGTGTCATATTGTGACGAGGCAATCGGACTATCTTGACTTTATAACTTTCACTTAGCAATAGAAGTCTACAATTTTAAATTTAAGCGAAGCCCTAGAATCCGGAAGGCGAATTGAGGCGCTATATCGCCTATATCGGACAAAGCCAATTTATCGCCTAAAGCGAGAAGAAAATCTTTAAGGATTTTAAAACCTCTCAAACAGCGACCAGCTCTCGCCACATCATGCCGGTCGGTTTCGGCTTTCTCTCTTGAGGTGCTTTCGTCCGGAAGAACGGGACACAATCACATAGTTCTCCTGCGCTACCTTAGATGATATAGCAGAGCGTAAGGCACCAAAACAAGTGAGCAGGCTATCCCAGCTGTAGACCCAAGACATGATTGAGTGATGCATATAGTGCTATAAGTTGAGGTGTCATTTGAGGAGTCGGACTAGGGGTGTCGGATAGCGGACTATCGTCACGGCGGACTCCAAGACTATGAAGATACAAGATTGAAGACTTACGTCCCATGTCGGATGGGACTTTCCTTGGTGTGGAAGGCAAGCTTGGCGTCTGGATATGTAGATCTCCTACCATTGTAACCGACTCACGTGTAACCCTAACCTGTCGGTGTCTATATAAACGGAGGGTTTTAGTCCGTGGAGACGAACAACAATCATACCATAGGCTAGCTTCTAGGGTTTAGCCTCCTTGATCTCGTGGTAGATCTACTCTTGTACTACCAATATCATCAATATTAATCAAGCGGGGTAGGGTATTACCGCCATCGAGAGGCCGAACACAGGTAAAACATCGTGTCCCTTGTCTCCTGTTACCATCCGCCTAGGCGCTTACGTTCGGGACCCCCTACCGAGATCCGCGGTTTGACACAGACATTGGTGCTTTCATTGAGAGTTCCTCGTGCCGTCACCGATAGGCCCGATGGCTCCTTCAATCATCAACAACGGCGGTCGGTGAGACTTTTCTCCCGGACAGATCTTCGTGTTGGCGGCTTTACCGCTGCGGGCCAATTAAGCAGCCATCGGAGCAGATCGAAAGCTCGCCCCTGGCCATCAAGTCAGATTTGGAAGTTTGAACTTTCGGGCGATATCCGCGGAGACTTGATCTTGACGGATTCGAGCGCAATAAGCAATGCCGCCTTTGTCTCGATGGGCATGATCTAGCTCTGCGACGAGCGATTGCCACGGAGGCCGCACCGGACATCGGTCCGACCCTTAATCCGGATCCGGATTCCCCGATCGAGGGCGAGTGGTTGGACACGCCTCGGGGCTACAATCTCTCGGCGATTGAGCGAACTCCATCCCTGTCGCTGCGAGACCTCGACTCCGAGTGCGGACTCCTCTCCGGACTCCGAACCCTCCGCGCCCCTTGTCGAATCCGATTGGGCGCTGTTATGGAGTTCACTACCGCGGACATCTTTATTTTCGCCCTTTGGCGACATCCTGAAGTCGCTAAAGTCTCTCTTTATCCGGAGAGCCTGGCGGACTGCGGACGGGAAGGTTGAGATCTGGACGGCGAAATTCAACGCCCACCACCACCCACTTTGTAGCCATTGTCGATGATTTAACCGACATGCCGACTTCGACTCGAAGACGTCGGCGGTATGGGCGGCGGCGGCTGTAGGCGACCAAGACCCGGCGCCTACGAGGCCTTTGAAGGCCACCTCGTCATATGACATATACATGGTGGACATCCCAAAAGATGTGAGCAGCGATGGAACAACGGAGGATGACCCCTCAAGAAACAGCGAGCGCCCGGCGTCGTGGCGCCGCTCTAAATCCGCCAAAATAAAAATGGCGATTCGGCACGGGAGATAATAACACCCGGACATTGCGAAGAACCCCCTCGGCGGGACTCGGCACGGGAGGAGGGAGAAGCAAGTCCGCCTGACGGTCGCGAGCGAAGAAGGTCGAGGGCGATAATTATCGCCTCCTCGAAGATGAGGCAAGCCTCGGCGACGGCAATTTGTCATGCTGAGGATCGCCCGAGCAGGAGGCGTTTCAAGCGGGCTTATAGCCACGACAAGCAGCCTTCAAGAAAAAGCAGCAACTTAGAGCTGATCAAGACACTGCTAGGTGGCGGATGGTGAAGTCCTTGCAGCGAAGAGTATGAACTTCGACGCCCTCCAAAAGCTACCCCAAGCGTAGGCGTTGCCTCGATCGAGGAGGAAGCACCCAAGTCACCGGCGCCGCGACATAGCAGACCGGCCACCCGTGGCGCTGACGAAGAAAGCCTCTCGGCCCTCCGCTCAAGCCACACCAGCGCCCGCTCAAAAGTACCAAGGCACGGGAAAATGCACCGGACTTGCGAGATATATTGGAGGATAAGGCAAAACATACAAGATCGATCTACGGATCGTGGCGCGCAGCGGCGGGATGATTACCGTCGCGCGGATACAACAAAACCGGCGGGCGAACACGATGAACAAAGCTCATATGAGCTACGTCGTGATATAGCCCAATACAAAGCGCGCACACCACTATGCTTCACATATGAAGTAATGGATCATCAAATTCGAGGGCTTCAAACCCGTAAACATCGAATCATACGATGGTACCACAGATCTGCGTTACGGATGAGGACTATCTCCTCCATATCCACATGGCCCTTGGTGATGATCTACATGCCATCAAATACCTCCCTCAAGCTTAAAGGACCAGCTCGACATTGGCTCAACAGCTTGCGGTGAGAATCAATTGGTTGTTGGGAGGACCTAGAAGCCGCATTCCTTGATAACTTCGGGGCACATATATGCGACCACGAACGCCGATGACCTTAGCCACATAATTCAGCAGCCGGAAGAATCGGCGAGACAATTCAGACACGGTTCTTAACAAAGAAAAATCAAATCGTTATTTGTCCGGATCTGAGGCCCTTGCAGCCTTCAAACATAACATCATGACGAGTGGCTTGCCCGACACCTAGGACAGGAAAAGCGAAATCTATGGCAACCCTCATGACTTCGCTTTTGTGCGGGAGAGGACAGCTGGCTAGCTCGAAGCAACAACGGCCAAACACCACGATAGTTGGATACCAAGGACAGCTATGGCAGGTCGCGTCGCAGCAAGAACAAGCGCCGCGTGCGGCGATAATGCTGAAGATCTGCGCCGTCAATGCGGATTCGGAGGCTCTAAACCTGGTCGGCGGAATAAGCCATTCAAAAGAAATACCGGGGCCCGTCAACTTGGACGAATACTCGATTGCTTGTGCGGATACATGGCACCCAACTCAGCCAATCACACCAGCAGAGTTGTTGGGTGTTCAAACAAGCGAGCAAGTTAAGTGCGAACTCAATGACAAGGGCAGCATAGCGATGGCGAGGAAGAGCCCGGCCGCCGAACAATAGAGGACGAAGGGTTTTCCCACACAAGTGCGGACGGTGAACATGATATCATAACCCACATACCCAAAGGAGGCGGAAGCATGCACTAAGGGGCGTATCTGTGATGGAGCGATCGCCCCAAAGTTCAACCCATGGTCTTCTGCCCGATCACCCTCGATCGAAGGACCACCCACTAGCATTAAATCACGGCGGTTTGCCGCATTGGTTCTTGACCCAATTATTGACCAGTTCACCTAACGAGTCACGATGGATGGCGGCGCAACTGAACCTGCTTTATCGGGATACGGTCGCAAAATGGGCATAGACCCCTCAAGATTAAACCTACAAAAGGCGACCTTTAAAGGCGTCATACGGGTGTAGAGGCCGGTTATGCGGGCTCAGTTACACTCGAAGTGGTCTTGGATCCCGGATAACTTCGAAGCGAAGAGTTAATCTTGACATCGTCCCATTCCGGCGGCTATCATGCCTGCTCGGACGAACCGCATTTGCAAAGTTCAATGCGGTGCCACCTCGCATACCTCAAGCTCAAGATGCAGGCCCTCGAGGTAATCACGGTCAATGGAAACACGAGCTCTCTCCGAGCGGAGGAGCACCGCAGCGGCCCTCGGCGGAGGTACAAAGCAGCCTCTCACGGCAATTCTGAGTCCGGCCACTAAGCGTCCGGACAACATCAGCGCGCGGGTAACCTACAACAAGACCGCTGTACGATTCAAGCATGCGTAGCAATCCGGCTAACCCAGCCCTCGCGAAATCGCGAAGCTAGTATTACAGCGTACATAATTACGCTCTGGAGATACCATGAGCATATGGGGAGGGCAAGACCACGGCACGCCAAGAATGCGGCTCGACCGCACCGAGGCTCTCGATTGTGTCATTCTTTTCTTTTTCCTTTTTCTTCCTTTTTCTTACTTTCAGGACTCCGTCTTTGAGAAGTCTGTCCGGCACTGAATCGCCCGAACTCACGATGCAACAGCCGAGGAGCGGAAAGCCACATCGAATGTTCAGGTGGTCTCTATTACGAGCATCATACCTGTTTTACATACCATCCAGCTTACCCCTGGAGGGGGACATGTTAGATAGTCCCATCCCTTGCTTATAGCACTATTTGTATCGTTCTGCTTTCATTGCAGTACCTTTTTGAATAAACAATACATAGCTTTTGCTTATTATTGCACTACTTGCTTTATCTATACATATGTTCATTTCATGACATGTTGCAACCGTACACTTTGGTACGGCCAATACACCGAGGCTTAAGCATCCCAAAATTATGGTGTGATAAGTCCGAACACTTTCACAAGTCGGCACCCGAACTTATAGCATTATATGAATCGGCTCGAATCATGTCTTGGGTCAATAGTTGGGTTTGTCGGCTCCGTGTTTTGGTACCTTCGTTCCGCTATATCGGCTAAGGTAGCAAGGAGAACCACTGCGATTGTGCCCAGTTGAGCTGGGTCGAGCACCTCGATGGAAAAGCTAAAATGACCGTCATGATAGAGGCGAGAGCGATCGCTGTTCGAGAGGGTTTTTCGGGTCCCTAAAGACTTATGCCACTTAGGCGAGGAAGGAATTGTCCGGCCAAAGGCGTGGATAGCGCCCGAACTTCGGTCTTCGAATACTAGGGGCTTCGCGTGAAATTTAAAATTATAGAATTCTATGGCTAAGTGAGAGTGTTCAAGCATTATAAGTCCGGTTGCCTTGTTCGTTGTCTTGGCGCCTCCTAGATGGACCCAAGAATGGGAACAAGAGTGCTCAAGTTTATCGAACACCCGACACTTTCGTGGCATGGGGCTGAAACCAACGACTTGCCATCTCTCAAATTTGATAAGCGACCGCTTACGAAGGTAATATTTTAAATTAACAAGCGTTGCTTAAGCGCATATGAACAAGTTTTCAGCGTACATGATAACAAATCTGAGCCTATTCAAAATTACATCTTTGGATCACTCATCCGCTATTCGGTGGGCACCCTTGAGAGGCCCTCATAGTACATTTCGGGCATCACGATGCTCATGGCCCTTGGCCCGTCCGTCACAAGCTTCTCCGCATCCAACGCGGTGCACTTTAGCACAGGCAAGGGCCAACGGACACCTTCAATGCAGACGGGCGCTTGATGACTTCAATCCGTGGACGGGCATCCACCAGCCGCTGCACCAAGCGAAGTAGCTCCGGGCATGGCCTCCAATGGCCACAGCCGCGCTATAAGGCCCTTCATGGCCTGTTCGGCGACCTTGTGGAGCTCGACCAGCTGCTTTGACTGGTCGCTCGAAACACCGGATGGTGCGGCCTCGACATCTTGAGACGAACACCTTTTCCGTCGAGCTCCCCTCCTTGGCGCGGTAGAATCGGCGACATCGGACACCTAGGGCAAATCTGCAAATGCTCCCGGAGAGCTCCGAATCCGGGTAAGTAATAGATAATTCACTTTCACATGCTTGCTTTGCATAAAGAATTCCTTACCCGCCGCTATCTTCTTTAACGACTCAATTTCTTGAAGGGCTTTTTGGGCCTCGGCCTTAGCAGCTTTGGCACTCTCAAGAGCCGCGGCAAGCTCGGACTCTCGAGTCTTCGAGTCACGCTCCAAACTCTCGTGTCTTTCCATGAGAGCTTGGATCTCTTGTCGTACCTTGGCCAGCTGCGCCTCCCCCTTCTCTCGCTCGGTGCGCTCCGCGGCCGCTTTGTTTTCGGCCACGGACACCGCCTCCTTCAGGGTCGCCACCTCGTTCATGGCCCCTGTAGTACCCAGGTTATTCCTGTTATTTTTTGCAACCAAAACCTTTTCTATAAGGTATTTCTTTAATAAGGTATTACTTACCTTCCTTGTCCTCGAGCTGCTTCTTGGCTTGTCGAGCTTCGTTCTCGGACCGCTCGAGTTACCTTCAATGCATTGACCTCCATGATTAGTGCGGCGGAGGTCGGCGCATCTGCATTCCCATATTGACATACTTATGTTAGACTCCTGCGTATATCTTTTTAGATCCTTAGTCGGCTTTTCTTTCGAACACTTGAACTAAGCATCGAGGGCTCTGTCTATGAGGTAATATTTTTACATATTCTAAACTTACCTCAAAGCACATTAGAAGGCTGAGTGCGAGGCTTGATCAGATCCGCTCTTGGCGGACTGAACTGTCGGATCACCGCACTCATAGCAGTGCGGTGCTCCTCCATGATGGAAGCGGTTAAGCGCCTCGATGCTATCCGGTGCCTCCGGTTGGGCGGAGGACACGGCGTCTTACCCTTCTTGCGAAGGATCCGCTGGCGGACTTGGAACGGTGATGGTTCCGGCATGGAGTCGGACGAGGTGAGCTTAAAGCCCACAGGGGTCTTGCCCCCAGCGCTGGAGTCGGGAGGTTGCCTTGTGGCTCCTCCTGCACCACCTCCTCTTGACCAAGCCCCTTGGGGCACCACCTCGGTGTCGTCCGCGGCGTGAGGCGAGGCGGTCGAGAGTGAAGTACTCTCCATTTCCGGCGAGCCGAGGACCCGCGATGAATCGGCGAACTTCGCCCTTAGGCGGGCTGCGATTGTTCGACATTAGAGAACACTCTGCAATAATAAAAAGCCATGGGTATCCGGACACTTACGATCTCGCCGGGGGCTTGGCGTTGTAGGCCAACTCCTCCTCCTCGTCGGCGTTGGTGGAGAATGCGGAGGAAGGTTCTTCCCTTCTTGGACCCTCCGGCCTCCCGGTTAGGCGGCCTTCCTTTTCTTCTCCTCCCCGGCTGGGGGAGGCTTCTTCTTCTTCCTCCTTGTCCTCGGGGAGAATATTACGCATCGAATCGGCGGCACTGGCGTCGGGAGCTCCTTGAGTTCCGTGGCCTCCTTCTTAGCCTTCTTCACGGCACCACATGGGCGCGGGCCAACAACCCGTCAATCAGGCGTCCTCCGGGTCTTCGGCAAAGGGCGGACAGTTAATCTGTCCGGGCGTCTTGACCGATCTGTCAAAGATTAGGGAGTTTTAGATCCGCATAGAGTCAATCTATGAAAAAGAGTCCGTAAAGGGTAAAATAACTTACCTCGCGGCTAGGCGCCGAGTTGTATCCGCGATCCTTGTTAGCGGATGTTGAGGCTTCAGCGCCTTGAACATCACCTTCGGGCATCTTAAATGCGTAGTGTCGAAGAAGCGGCTCAAGACCGATGCTGTGCATGACCTGGATTACGTCGACAAGCCTGATTCTTGTCCACCAGGTTTTGGACGCATGTTTGGAGTCGGATAGCTCTTCGAATTCCCCACGTCGGGCCGTCTCCTTCCATGGCGAGAGCCGTGTGGGGAAGCCAGATCTAAATCGGGGTCGCCACCCATTGGTCGCGTGGCTCGGTGATGTAGAACCACCCGATTGCCACCTTTATTGTCTCCACAAAGGCGCCCTCGAGCCATAGGACCTTGGCCATCTTGCCAACCATGGTGCCTCCGCACTCCGGCAATGACCGCCCACTACCTTGACCGGACGTTGAAGATCTTCAGCCATAAGCGAAGTGGGGCTGGATGCGGAGGAAAGCCTCGCACCTGACGATAAACACCGAGATGTTGAGGATGAAATTGGGGCCAGGTCGTGGAAGTCCGAGGCCGTAGTAGAACATGAGCCCCGGACAAATGGGTGAAGTGGAAAACCTAGTCCGTGGAGGAAGTGGGGAGAAACACTACCCTCTCATGGGGCCGGGGTTGGAATAAGTTGCCCGCATCGGGCAGCTTTGTGCGTGATGTCGCCGGACAAATGTCCGGCCTCCCTTGATCTTGTGATGTGCCCCTCCGTGACGGAAGGGCCATCCACCTGCCTCCGCTCGACATGGTTGGAGAAGGTTGAGGTGGGATGTGCGGACTTGAGCCTTGGAGCTCGAGTCTTGTGAAATGGATAAGCAAAGAAGGAAGAAGGCATAGGTGAAAAGGTGGATCCTTATCCCTTATATGGGCGGATGAAGCTATCGTCCCCACCAACTGGTAAAACTTCGCTTATTTCCCAAGCGCCGTAATCAATGGCGGCGGATGGGTTACCACGTCCGTATTGATGAGAATCCCGGAATAAGGGACCACGATCTATGCTTTGATAAGGCGTGCCAAGAAACCGCCTCGCTAAACACGCTGAGGTGGAGCAGTAAAAGCGATTCATATAAAGGCCCGGCCGTGGTGTGATATCACGCCCGCGAATACGTCAGCGAATCGTGCAAAATTATTCTCTCTACGGTGTTATGTGGAACTTGTTTTGCGAGCTGGACACTATCCTTGTGTTCAAAACCTTCTATGAAGTATTAGGAGGAACCCGCCTACCATAATGCGAAGACAATCAACACGCGGACTCGTCGTCATTGAAGCCTGGTTCAGGGGCTACTAAGGAGTCCGGACTAGGGGGTGTCGGATAGCGGACTATCGTCACGGCGGACTCCAAGACTATGAAGATACAAGATTGAAGACTTCGTCCGTGTCCGGATGGGACTTTCCTTGGCATGGAAGGCAAGCTTGGCGATCGGATATGTAGATCTCCTACCATTGTAACCGATTACGTGTAACCCTAACCTATCCGGTGTCTATATAAGCGGAGGGTTTTAGTCCGTGGGACAGAACAACAATCATACCATAGGCTAGCTTCTAGGGTTTAGCCTCCTTGATCTCGTGGTAGATCTACTCTTGTACTACCCATATCATCAATATTAATCAAGCGGGGAGTAGGGTATTGCCTCCATCGAGAGGGCCCGAACACTGGGTAAAAACATCGTGTCCCTTGTCTCCTGTTACCATCCGCCTAGGCCTTGATTGGGACCCCCTACCGAGATCCGCGGTTTGACACCGACAATCGCCTTTGTTGAAAGTGTTTGGACTTTATTTGCCATATTACAGGGTGCCATGAGAAGCCCACGGCAATGACCACACCAAGGTGTCGGATGCAATATCAAATAAACATTTTAAGAAAAATGCTCAAATAAGAATAATAAGCTGGCGCTATATATAATCTCCCATTGCGAAAAATACGTTTAAGCGTCGTTTGCAATGGATCGTTAAGCGAGAGATAAAATAGGACTATTTAACATGTCCTATCTAGGGGCGGCTGTGTTCGGATAGATAAAGCAGGTATAATGATCGTAAATAGATTCCACAGGTATTTCATACATTGCTGGCGTCTGTTGCCTCCTTGGATGTCTCTCCCCTATAAGTCAAGGAATTGGCTCTTTTGAGGATGTTGCGCCAGCGGTGTCTGAAAGGTAAGAGGGAAAGAGTATGAAGGTATTTGGCGGTTACCCGCACTATTGACTGAGTCGTCGATGCGCCTCCGCCTATGACCATGGTATTTTGAGTGCGTAATTGTGAGCACGTGGCGCGAATTCTGCTTTGGAGGGGCTTGAGCGGAGGTCGGACTGCTAATCACGCTCTTGGCGTTCCTGATGATCCTGTTGCGGGGTGCTCCGGACTCGCTTGACTGTGCTCGAAGTTGTCGCTGGATTGGTTTGTCGGAGGAGGCCGCATTGTACTTCTGCCGCGAGGGCTGCCGTATGCTCTTCTGTTCAAAGGGAGCGGCCCATATTTCCGTTGACAGTGATCACCTCGCACGGTCCTGGCATCTTGAGCTTGAGGTATGCATAATGTGGTACCGCATTGAATCTAGCGAATGCGGTTCGTCCGAGCAGTGCGTGGTAACCACTGCGGAAAGGGACGATGTCGAAGATTAACTCTTCGCTCCGGAAGTTGTCCGGGATCGGAGACCACTTCGGTGTTATAGAGCCCGTACAGCGGGCCTCTACTCAAAATTACACCCTTAAAGGTGGTTTTAGTGGGCTTGATCCTTGAAGGTCAATGCCCATTTCACTGCTTGTGTCTGATAAGCGAGTTCAGGCTGCTTGCCGCCGTCCATAAGGACCGCATGAGGTGGAATCCGTCGATGATTGGGTCTAAGACCAATGCGGCTGAGCCGCCATGATGGATACTAGTAGGATGATCCCTACGATCAAGGTGATCGGACAAAGCTGACCATGGGTTGAATTTGGAAATGGCTCCATCGCATATCGTCCTTAGTGCCGCTTCCACTCCGGCTTGGGGATGTGCGTGGCGTAGATCATGTTGACCGTTTTTCACTGAGGGAAATTTCTTACATCCCCGTGTTCGGATGTCGGGGCTCCTCGTCATTGTCATTTGTGCAGCCCTTGTTCTTGTCTTGGTGTTTACCTTGCGGCCTGTTTGAACACCCAACAATCTCTATTGGTGTGGTTGGCTGGCTTGTCAAAGTGCCATGAATTTGTACAGCGCTCTAATGTCGGTCGGTGGGCGGTCCACGATTATTTCTTTTGACGGCTTCTTCGGCTGGCCGGGCTTGGATCCGCTGAATCTGGCGTTGTGCCGTGTCTTGATGATGTCGCCGATGTTCCGTCGCTTATATGCATTACGCGAGAACTTGCCGTTATTATCGTGGCCATCGAATTGCGAATGTGGCTTAGTGCTGCTGCGAGCCAACCAACTGTCCTCGCTTTCGCGCAAAGCGGGTCATTAGTGTTGTGAGAGCTGCCATGGACTTGGGTTTTTCTGGCGAGGTGTCGGCGAGCCACTCGTCACGGATATTATGCTTAAAAGCTGCCGAGGCTTGGCGTCCGGACAGTCAACTATTTGGTTCTTTTTAGTTAGGAACCAAGTCTAAATTTCTGGTGACTCTCCGGGCTGTTGAGTAATGTGGCTCAAGTCATCGGCGTCGGTGGTCGCACTTATGTGCCCTTGAAGTTGTCGAGGAATCGTCTTCGAGTTTTCCCAACTGCCAATGGAATTTCTTTGGCGGCTGTTTAGCGATGCGGGCTGGTCCTTGAGCTTAAGGGAAAGATACTTGATGGCGTGTAGATCGTCTTCGCGGGCCATGTGAATGTGGAGAAGAAAATCTTCGATCCATACTACGGGGTCTGTTGTGCCATTGTATGATTCGATGTTTACGGGTTTGAACCCTTCTAGGAATTCATGATCAATTATTTCGTCAGTGAAGCAGAGGGGGTGCGCAGCGCCTTTGTGCCGGGCTATGTGGCTACGCAGGTCGAATTGCTCTGGGTGGCTATATTCGGCCCGGCCGGACTTGTTGAAGGTGTGTCCGGTGTGATGGTGGTAAATCGCGTGCGGCGCGCCCGCCATCCGTAGATCGATCTTGGCTGTCTGTTTTGTTGCCCGGGCCGTAGTATGTTGGCGTGGGGGTGTTGGCTGGTATCGCGGACTGGTATGCCATTTATCCCGGCCACGAGGTGGCGATCAGCCGTATGGTGCTCGAGTCCATATTCCTCGGCTGCGGGACTTGATCCATCTGTTTGTGAGCGGTCTTGATCAGCTTGGAGTTCTTCTGCTTATTTTCAGGCTCCTCGCGGTGGCTATAAACCCGGCAGCAGGCGCTCCTGCTCTCTGGGATCCTCGAGACGCCCGAACTTCGTCGTCGCCGAGGCTAATCTAAATCTTGAGAGGGGCATGTAGCCGTCCTCCTCTGGGTACTCGTCCGTCGCTTTGTTCTTACAGGCTGACCTGCTCATCCTCTGTTCGGCCTGCTCGGCGGGCTGATCAGGGTTGTATTCTTCTTGGCACCATTCGGATTGTTTTTGTCTCTGGGCGGTATAGCTGTGGCGGGGCTTGCGATGGCGCCGGCAGCGCCCATTCTTTGCTTTTTCCTGAGGTTTTATCCTCCATTGCCTCATCGCCATTTGTTTCCTTGGTGTCCACCATATATATATATATATATATATATATATATATATATATATATATATATATATATATATATATATATATATATATATATCACAGAAAGAGGTGGCAGTCCACCTCCTAGTGACGATGGTTCATGTTCTTCTCCTCCATAAATCGTCCAAACCGTCGATGTCTTGATCGAAGTTCAGTACCTCGGTTAGATCATCGGCCGTGGCAATGAAGTGGGTGGTGGGTGGGCAACAAATTCGCCGTCGCTTTGCCTCCCTCGAGCGGACATAGTTTGATGAAGGCGTCGACAAAGAGAGACTTTAATGAGTCCAGCATGTCGCCAAAGGCGGCTGCTGGAAAAATATCATAGCGGTGAACTCCGTTGCAGAGCCCATCTGGCCGGCGGGCTCGGAGTCGTGGTGGAACCAACGTCCGGATCTGAACCGGGGTTGAGTCACGAGCCACCGAGAGGTAAGACACGTGTTCGGCTCCACCGCCGATGAGTGTGCGACACGTAGGCGGGTCCATCCCCTCAGTCCTTAGGCGGCATGACTGCTCGGATCTAGGTCGGGGATACTACGAGGTGATACCCGAGCTTAGATCAACGGTAGGTCTAAGCCGTGCTCGTCGTGACTGTTGGTGCTCTGGCATAGGCCCCAATCCATCGAAGATCAAGTCTCGCGGATGTCCACCGTGTAGTTCAGGTTTCCAAACCTAATCGGTGGCGAGCGTGGTGTCGATCTGCTCCGGATAATGGCGAGTTGGCCCATGATGCGAAGCCGCGAACACGAAGATCTGTCGGGAGGAAAGTCTGCATACTGGACAGCGTCTTTGATGATGATTGAAGGAGCCATCGAGCTGACGGCGATGACCGGAGGAACTCTCAATGAAAGCACCAATGTCGATTGTCAAAACCGGCGGATCTCGGGTAGGGGTCGATCTATCGTCAAGGCTGATGGTAGCAGGAAGCAAGGGACACGGATGTTTACCCAGTTGGGCCCTCGGATGGAGGTAAAACCTACTTCTGCTTGATTAATATTGATGATATGGGTAGTACAGAGTAGATCTACCACGAGATCATAGAGGCTAAACCCTAAGAGCTAGTCTATGATGGTATGATTGTAATTGTGATCGACCTTCTAAGGACCAACCTCTCCGGTTTGTATAGACACGGGAGGCCTAGGAATTTACATGGAGTCGGTTACAAGGAAGGAAATATAATATCCGGATCGTAAGCTTGCCTTCCGCCAAGAAAGTCCCATCCGGACACGGGCTGAAGTCTTGAGTCTTGTATCTTCATGCTTCCATAGTCCGGACGTTGTACACAGTCTGGCTGTCCGGATACCCCTAATCCAGGACTCCCTCAAAGGGGGCGTGCGGCTGCCCTTGGCTGCCCCTCCCCTTCTCCACTAGGGCCCAATAGGCCCAATAGTCTCCCCAGGGGGGGGGGTCCGGTAACCCGCCGATACTCCGGTATATTGCCCGAAACTCCCCGAAACCATTCCGGTGTTCGAACATAGTCGTCCAATATATCAATCTTTACGTCTCGACCATTTCGAGACTCCGAACTACCTTCGGTACATCAAAACACATAAACTCATAATATGACCGTCATTGAACTTTAAGCGTGCGGACCCTATGGGTTCGAGAACTATGTAGACATGACCGAGGCACGTCTCCGGTCAATAACCAATAGTGGAACCTGGATGCTCGTATTGGCTCCCACATATTCTATGAAGATCTTTATCGGTCAAACCGCATAACAACATACGTTGTTCCGTTTGTCATCGGTAAGGTACACATCAATAACATGTATATCACATATACCTTTGTTCACCTTGCCATCTGTAAGTGCATCTAGTGCCCCTTAGTGATTTTGGTGTATTGAAGACTTATAGGTTAAGGGACTAATGTGTTTATGAGTGTACACAGGTCTATAAGTCTATGAGGAGTTTGATATTTATAGTGAAAGTCGACCCCTAATGATGAATGTCTTCAACTAAAGACTTTGGATTTCTGAAGACTTTGAAAGTGAAGAAATTGGTGTGACCTTGAAGACTTGGTATTCATTCGAGGAACATGAAGCGTGAAGACTTTTATTTTCGTAGTTTCATTTTCTCTTTCTTGAGTCATAGGAAACACCGTCTTTGTTAAAGGGGTCGAGAAATACTAAGGAAAAATTTCCATGTGATGCTCAACTCAAAATCCTACACCTACCAATCCCTTGAGTGAAACCATTGGAAATCTCATACAGATTCGGTCAATTTCTTGATGTGAGAGACAAAGTTCTTACGGTCTCACGAGAATTTATTACGGCCCGAGGAGTTAAATTCGCCGGTCTGGATTGCCTACAGTGAGGATCATCATAATACGAGGAATTTGATACTCAAATTTCCGACCATTGCCGTGCCTTGTGCCGGCTATCCCAAAATATCTACCCACCTAACGGTCATATCATTGAAGGGCATTTATGTCTTATCATGTCGGGTTGCTCCCTAGGCTATAAATAGCCGCCCCCTACAACCACTAGCTGGTTGGCTGCTCGAAGCTGACACTTGTCATTTGAGAGTATCCCATCCTTTGAGGACTTTGGCGAAAATCATCAGTGAGAAAACCCAAACCCAAACACCTACAAACCAAAAGTGATTGAGCATCTTGAAGAGATTGATCTGCGTGGATCCGGGCTTATTACCTTTGAAGACTGTGCTTCTTCCATACGGTTAGGCGTCATGGTCTAGACATCCAAGAGGAATTGTGGATCACCGGTGGACCGAGTGCATGAAGGTTTGGAAGTCACTGAAGACTTACCACGAGTGATTGGGCGAGTCAATGTGACCTTAGCTCAAGGAGAAGGCAGTGAGGCTGTGTGTCCTCAGGTTTAAATACCTAGCGGCTCCAACCAGACGTACAACTGAGACATCAGTTGTAATTGGTCTACCAAATCATTGTCTTCACCAAGCTTACTGGTTCTATTTCTTCAACTCTTCATTTCCTCATAACTGTGTTGTGAACTTGTTCATATCTGTGTTTGAAGACTTTGACTGAAGACTTTCTCAATTTCCTCAGTTCAATTTCTTCAGTCTATTTGTCTTCATCTTGCATTATCCTGTGTTTACGCTTTCTGTACTCTGTGCTTGTCTTCATTTCATCATGATGACCATGCTTGTGCTATGTTATGTTTACTTTTGAGTACTTATTCCGTTGCAGGTAGTTCTTCACTAAGGAATTTCCTCACCCGCAAATTCCTCAGTGAAGAATTCAAAAAAATCGCCTATTCACCCCCCTCTATTCGATATAACGCACTCAATTGGTATCAGAGCAAGGTACTCCCTTGTTCTATGTGATTTTGGTTTAACACTTTGGAGTTTTAGTTATATCGGCATGGTATGAAGAAAGTGACTTGCCCCATCTTTGATGGTCACGATTATCCCAAGTGGAAGGCCATGATTAGAAAGCGCCTCATGGCAATGAACAGCGAGTTGTGGACCGTCACTGAGATTGGTCTTACCGATCTATGCAAGATGGCGGACCCTGATGATATTCGCAAGTACACTTGACTTGACATCATGGCAAAGGATATCATCTGTTCTTGCCTATCTAGAGATGAATTCAGGCGCATTATGCATCTTTGCAATGCGAAGCTTATCTGGGACCAAATCTCTGACGTCTATGATGGTCATCGAACTTGCCATGATCCCTGGTTTGAGGATTTCAAGGAACCATTCAAAACGATGACTTCCGAACCTGAACCATCATCTTCTGCACCATGCCTCATGGCAAAAGGTGCCAAGGTAACCGAATGTTCCTCATCCGAGTCTAGTGATGATGATTTTGGACCTAGCTATACCAAGCTTGTTTGTATTGCCACTAAACAACAAAAGGCCTTGGAAAAGGTTCAAAACATGCTAGACAAAAGTGATGATAAGTTGGGTGAAGAAATGGATCGCACTAAAACCTTGGTGAAAATCTTTAGAGACTTGGTCTAGGTTTGACAACCTTCAAGGTCATCATAACACTCTCTTATCGATCATGAGAAGCTTTCTTATGAATTTCTTCAAAAGCATAAGATCTTGAAAAGCTAAGAGTGAGTTATGAAGATCTTGAAGGGCGTGATTCATTGCTTGCTCAACAAATCAGCGCTGCTTTCGGGAAGAATTTGTTCCTCCATGTTTGAAGTGCATTGAGCGTGAATCGCTAATTCTTCACCTGAATGTTCAAATCGTCTAATGCTACAAATTCTTCACTGTCTCTGCTATCACTAATTCCTCATCTGAGGACATTGCTAGTATCACTTGATGATGTAGGGCTGAAGAAATTGTATATGATGAGGCATGTACAAAAGCCTCAAAGGGCATTAGACTCTTTGTGATGTGCTTAAAAAGTAGATCCTAAACAGGAACCCTAGGAAAGAGGGTATTGCCTTTGGGAGGAAACTCAATGCTGATGGTACATATTGGAAGCCTGAGCAGTACCCCAAAACCTCATTGGTTGCTGCAAAGGGACCTCTGATACGTCTCCAACGTATCTATAATTTTTGATTGTTCCATGCTATATTATATTCTGTTTTGGACATTATTGGGCTTTATTATGCACTTTTATATTATTTTTGGGACTAACCTATTAACCGGAGGCCCAACCCATAATTGTTGTTTTTGCCTATTTTAGAGTTTCACAGAAAAAGAATATCAAGCGGAGTCCAAGCGGAATGAAACCTTGGGAGCGTGATTTTGGAGCGAGCGTGATCGAGAGGACTTGGACCCTCGTCAAGACATCAACCAGGAGGGCACGAGGTAGAGGCGCGCCTACCCCCCTCCCGAGCCACGCCCTCACGCTCTTGGGCCCCTGTTGCTCCACAGACGTACTCCTTCCTCCTATTTATACCTATGTACTCCCAAACTACGGATCTGGGCCAAAACCTAATTCCCCTTGCAACCTTACATGCTTGTGATATCCCATCTTGGGGCCTATTCGAAGCTCATGGGAAGGGCATCGATCACGGAGGTCTTCTACATCAACATCATAGCCTCTCCGATGATGTGTGAGTAGTTTACCTCAGACCTTCGGGTCCATAGTTATTAGCTAGATGGTTTCTTCTCTCTTTTTGGATCTCAATACAATGTTCTCCCCCTCTCTTGTGGAGATCTATTCGATGTAATCTTCTTTTGTGGTGTGTTTGTTGAGACCGATGAATTGTGGGTTTATGATCAAGTTTATATATGAACAATATTTGAATCTTCTGAATTATTTTATGTATGATTGATTATCTTTGCAAGTCTCTTCGATTATCAGTTTGGTTTGGCCTACTAGATTGATCTTTCTTGCAATGGGAGAAGTGCTTAGCTTTGGGTTCAATCTTGCGGTGTCCTTTCCCAGTGATAGTAGGGGCAGCAAGGCACGTATTGTATTGTTGCCATCGAGGATAACAAGATGGGGTTTATATCATATTGCATGAGTTTATCCCTCTACATCATGTCATCTTGCTTAAAGCGTTACTCTGTTCTTATGAACTTAATACTCTAGATGCATCTTTGGATAGCGGTCGATGTGTGGAGTAATAGTAGTAGATGCAGGCAGGAGTCGGTCTACTTGTCTCGGACGTGATGCCTATATACATGATCATACCTAGATATTCTCATAACTATGCTCAATTCATCAATTGCTCAACATGTAATTTGTTCACCCACGTAAATACTTATGCTCTTGAGAGAAGCCACTAGTGAAACCTATGGCCCCCGGGTCTATTTTCCATCATATTAATCTTCCAACACTTAGTTATTTTTATTGACTTTTATTTTACTTTGCATCTTTATCATAAAAATACCAAAAATATTATGTCATCATATCTATCAGATCTCACTCTCGTAAGTGACCGTGTAGGGATTGACAACCCCTTATCGCGTTGGTTGCGAGGATTTATTTGTTTGTGTAGGTGCGAGGGACTCGTGCGCGGCCTCCTACTGGATTGATACCTTGGTTCTCAAAAACTGAGGGAAATACTTACGCTACTTTGCTGCATCACCCTTTCCTCTTCAAGGGAAAACCAACGTAGTGCTCAAGAGGTAGCAAGAAGGATTTCTGGCGCCGTTGCCGGGGAGATCTTCGCAATAGTCAACATACCAAGTACCCATCACAAACCCCTATCTCCCGCATTACATTATTTGCCATTTGCCTCTCGTTTTCCTCTCCCCCACTTCACCCTTGCCGTTTTATTCGCCCTCTCATTTCCGTTTGCCTCTTTTTGCCCGTCTCTTGTTTGCTCGTGTATTGGTTTGCTTGCTTGTCACGATGGCTCAAGATAATACTAAATTGTGTGACTTTACCAATACCAACAATAATGATTTTCTTAGCACTCCGATTTCTCCTCTTACCGATGCTGAATCTTGTGAAATCAATCCCGCTTTGTTGAATCTTGTCATGAAAGATCAATTCGCGGCCTTCCTAGTGAAGATGCGCTACCCACCTAAATAACCGTTGATTTGTGTGATATGCAAAAGAAGAAAGATGTGGATAATGATATTGTTAAATTGAAGCTATTCCCTGTTAAGCAGAGATCGTGCTAAAGCTAGGTTTTCGTCTTTGCCTAAAAATAGTATTGATTCTTGGAATAAGTGTAAAGATGCATTTATCTCTAAGTATTTTCCTCCGCTAAGATCATCTCTGTTAGAAATGATATTATGAATTTTAAGCAACTTGATCACTTTATTTATTGCTTTTGATTTTTACTTTTCTTTTATTTTACTTTGCATCTTTATCATAAAAATACCAAAAATATTATCTATCATCTCTATCAGATCTCACTCTCGTAAGTGACCGTGAAGGGATTGACAACCCCTAATCGCGTTGGTTGCGAGGAGCTATTTGCTTTGTGTAGGTGCGACGGACTCGCGCGTATAATCTCCTACTGGATTAATACCTTGGTTCTCAAAAACTGAGGGAAATACTTATGCTACTGTGCTGCATCACCTTTCCTCTTCAAGGAAATCCAACACAGTGCACAAGAGGTAGCAAGAAGAATTTCTGGCGCCGTTGCCGGGGAGGCTTACGCAAAAGTCAACATACCAAGTACCTAACACAATCCCTTATCACCCTCATTACATTATTTGCCATTTGCCTCTCGTTTCCCTCTCCCCCACTTCACCCTTGCCGTTTTATTCGCCCTCTCTTTTCTGTTTGCCTTTTTCTCGCTTGCTTTTTGTTTGCTCGTGTGTTGGATTGCTAGTTTGTCACGATGGCTCAAGATAATACCAAATTATGTGACTTCACCAATACCAACAATAATGATTTCCTTAGCACTCCGATTGCTCCTCTTACCAGTACTGAATCTTGTGAAATCAATGCTGCTTTGTAGAATCTTGTCATGAAAGATCAATTCACCGGCCTTCCTAGTGAACATGCTGCCACTCATCTAAATAGCTTCGTGATTTGTGTGATATGCAAAGAAGAAAGATGTTGATAACGTTATTTTTAAATTGAAGCTATTTCCTTTTTAAGCTTAGAGATCGTGCTAAAGCTTGGTTTTCGTCTTTGCCTAAAAATAGTATTGATTCATGGAATAAGTGCAAAGATGCATTATCTCTAAGTATTTTCCTCCCGCTAAGATCATCTCCCTTAGAAACGACATTATGAATTTTAAGCAACTTGATCACGAACATGTTGCACAAGCTTGGGAGAGGATGAAATTAATGATGCGTAATTGCCCTACTCATGGTTTGAATTTGTGGATGATTATACAAAAATTTATGCGGATTGAATTTTCTTCTAGAAATCTTTTAGATTTGGCCATGGGAGGCACTTTTATGGAAATCACTTTAGGAGAAGCTACTAAACTCCTAGATAATATTATGGTTAATTATTCTCAATGGCACACTGAAAGATCTACTAATAAAAAAGTGCATGCGATAGAAGAAATTAATGTTTTGAGTGAAAAGATGGATGAACTCATGAAATTAATTGCTACTAAAAGTGTTTCTTCTGATCCTAATGATATTCCTTTGTCTACTTTGATTGAGAATAATAATGAATCCATGGATGTGAATTTTGTTGGTAGGAATAATTTTGGTAACAACGCGTATAGAGGAAACTTTAATCCTAGGCCTTATCCTAGTAATCCCTCTAATAATTATGGAAATTCTTACAACAATTCTTATGGAAATTTTAATAATATGCCCTCTAAATTTGATACTAGTGTTAAGGAGTTTATGAATTCGCAAAAGAATTTTAATGCCTTACTTGAAGAAAAATTGCTTAAAGTTGATGAATTGGCTAGGAACGTTGATAGAATTTCTCTTGAGGTTGATTCTTTAAAGCTTAGATCTATTCCTCCTAAGCATGATATCAATGAGTCCTGAAAGCCATGATAATTTCCATTGATGAGTGCAAAGAAAGAACCGCTAGGATGCGTGCTTCGAAAGATGCCTTTATTAAATCGTGTTCTTCTAGTTCCTACGAAAATAAAGATGAAGATCTAAAAGTTATTGATGTGTCCCCTAATAAATCTTTGTTTTGCAATATGAATCTTGATAATAATGGGACTGAATATGATCCACCTTTACCTAGAAGGCGTTCCAAAATTCAGAGTTTGTAGATCTTGATGCTAAAATTGATAAAAGTGGGATTGAAGAAATCAAAACCCTAGATGTTGCTAAACCCACTATTTTGGATTTCAAGGAATTTAAATATGAAATTTGCTCTTTGATTGATTGAATTTCCTTGTTACAATCCGTGCTAAATTCTCCTCACGCCTATAGTCAAAATAAAGCGTTTACTAAACATATCGTTGATGCCTTGATGCAATCTTATGAAGAAAAACTTGAGTTGGAAGTTTCTATCCCTAGAAAACTTTATGATGAGTGGGAACCAACTATTAAAATTAAAATTAAGGATCATGAATTTTATGCTTTATGTGATTTGGGTGCTAGTGTTTCCACTATTCCCAAAACCTTGTGCGATTTGCTAGGTTTCCATGATTTTGATGATTGCTCTTTAAACTTGCACCGTGCGGATTCCACTATTAAGAAACC
The DNA here is from genome assembly GCA_021605205.1 of Aegilops longissima. Taxonomy (NCBI): domain Eukaryota; kingdom Viridiplantae; phylum Streptophyta; class Magnoliopsida; order Poales; family Poaceae; genus Aegilops; species Aegilops longissima. Next base: position 190,102,085 of record CM038677.1, read on the forward strand.
TATGGGAGAATTAATGATGTTCTTATTGTTGCAAATAGGAATTATGTGCCCGTAGATTTTATCATTCTTGATATAGATTGCAATCCTTCATGTCCTATTATTCTTGGTAGACCTTTCCTTAGAACGATTGGTGCAATTATTGATATGAAAGAAGGAATATTAGATTACAATTTCCATTAAAGAAAGGCATGGAACACTTCCCTAGGAAGAAAATAAAATTACCATATGAATCTATCAGGAGAGCCACTTATGGATTACCTACCAAAGATGGCAATACCTAGATCTACCCTTGCTTTTATGCCTAGCTAGGGGCGTTAAACGATAGCACTTGTTGGGAGGCAACACAATTTTATTTTAGTTTTTTGCTTTTGCTTCTGTTCAGGAATAAATATTTGTTCTAGCCTCTGGTTAGATGTGTTTTATGTTTTAGTTAGTGTTTGTGCCAATTTAAACCTATAGGATCTTCTTGGATGATAATTATTTGATCTTGCTGTTATTTCCAGAAACTTTCTGTTCACGAAAACAATTATTAAAAATCACCAGAACCTGATAAAATAATAATTACAATTTCTGCTGATCAATAAAAAAATTGCCTAGGTCGTCCTATTATGGCTGAATTTTTAGAGTTCCGGAAGTTTGCGTTAGTTACAGATTACTACAGACTATTCTGTTTTTTACAGATTCTGTTTTTCGCGTGTTGTTTGCTTATTTTGATGAATCTATGGCTAGTAAAATAGTTTATAAACCATAGAGAAGTTGGAATACAGTAGGTTTAACACCAATATAAATAAAGAATGAGTTCATTACAGTACCTTGAAGTGGTCTTTTGTTTTCATTCGCTAACGGAGCTCACGAGATTTCTTTTGAGTTTTGTGTTGTGAAGTTTTCAAGTTTTGGGTGAAAGATTTTGATGGATTATGGAACAAGGAGTGGCAAGAGCCAAAGCTTGGGGATGCCCATGGAACCCCCAAGATAATCTAAGGACACCAAAAAGTCAAAGCTTGGGGATGCCCCGGAAGGCATCCCCTCTTTCGTCTACTTCCATCGGTAACTTTACTTGGAGCTATATTTTTATTCACCACATGATAAGTGTTTTGCTTGGAGAGTCTTGTATGATTTGAGTCTTTGCTTTTTAGTTTACCAGAATCATCCTTTCTGTACACACCTTTTGAGAGAGCCATACATGATTTGGAAATTATTAGAATACTCTTTGTGCTTCACTTATATCTTTTGAGTGATATAGTTTTGCTCTAGTACTTCACTTATATCTTTTAGAGCATGGTGGTGGATTTGTTTTAAAGAAATTATTGATCTCTCATGCTTCACTTAGATTTTTTTGAGAGTCTTAAATAGCATGGTAATCTTCTTAAATAATCCTAATATGCTAGGTATACAAAAATAGTAAAACCTTTCTTATAAGTGTGTTGAATGCTAAGAGAAGTTTGATGCTTGATGATTGTTTTGAGATATGGAGGTAATAATATTAAAGTTGTGCTAGTTGAGTAGTTGTGAATTTGAGAAATGCTTGTGTTGCAGTTTGCAAGTCCTGTAGCATGCACGTATGGTAAACGTTATGCAACAAATTTGAAACATGAGGTGTTCTTTGATTGTCCTCCTTATGAGTGGCGGTCGGGGAACGACGATGGTCTTTTCCTACCAATCTATCCCCTATGAGCATGCGTAGTGCTTTGGTTTTGATGGATTGTAGATTTTTGCAATAAGTATGTGAGTTCTTCATGACTAATGTTGAGTCCATGGAATATCGCACTCTCACCCTTCCATCATTGCTAGCCTCTTGATATCGTGCATTGCCCTTTCTCACATTGAGAGTTGGTGCAAACTTAGCGGTGCATCCAAACCCGTGATTTGATACTCTCTTTCACATAAACCTCCTTATATCTTCCTCAAAACAGCCACCATACCTACCTATTATGGCATTTCCATAGCCATTCCGAGATATATTGCCATGCAACTTTCCACCATTCCGTTTATCATGACACATTCATCATTGTCATATTGCTTAGCATGATCATGAAGTTGACATAGTATTTGTGGCAAAGCCACCATTCATAATTCTTTCATACATGTCACTCTTGGTTCATCGCATATCCCGGTACACCGCCGGAGGCATTCATATAGAGTCATACTTTGTTCTAGTATCGAGTTGTAATCATTGACTTGTAAATAAATAGAAGTGTGATGATCATCATTCTCTAGAACATTGTCTCAAGTGAGGAATAATAAGAAAATTTAAGGGAAAGGCCATAAAAAAGAGAAGGCCCAAAAAAAAGAATGAGAGAAAATGAGAGAAGGGACAATGTCACTATTCTTTGCCACACTTGTGCTTCAAAGTAGCACCATAATCTTCATGATAGAGAGTCTCTTGTTTTGTCATTTTCATATACTAGTTGGAATTTTTCATTATAGAACTTGGCTTGTATATTCCAACAACGGGCCTCCTCAAGTTCCCTAGGTCTTCGTGAGCAAGCAAGTTGGATGCACACCCACTTAGTTTTCTTTTGTTGAGCTTTCATACATTTATAGCTCTAGTGCATCCGTTGCATGGCAATCCCTACTCCTTGCATTAACGTCGATCGATTGGCATCTCCATAGCCCATTGATTAGCCTTGTTAATGTGAGACCTTCTCCTTTTTTTGTCTTCTCCACATACCCCCCATCATCATATTCTATTCCACCCATAGTGCTATGTCCATGGCTTGCGCTCATATATTGCGTGAAAGTTTATAGGTTTGAGATTATTAAAGTATGAAACAATTGCTTGGCTTGTCATCGGGGTTGTGCATGATGAGAGCATTCTTGTGTGACGAAAATGGAGCATGACTAAACTATATGATTTTATGGGGAAGAACTTTCTTTGGCCATGTTATTTTGAGAAGACATAATTGCTTAGTTAGTATGCTTGAAGTATTATTATTTTTATGTCAATATAAACTTTTGTCTTGAATCTTTCGGATCTGAATATTCATACCACAATTAAGAAGAATTACATTGAAATTATGCCAATTAGCACTCCGCATAAAAAATTCCTTTTTATCATTTACCTACTCGAGGCGAGCAGGAATTAAGCTTGGGGATGCGATCGTCTCCAACGTATCTATAATTTTGATTGCTCCATGCTATATTATCTACTGTTTTGGACAATATTGGGCTTTATTTTCCACTTTTATATTATTTTTGGGACTAACCTATTAGCTGGAGGCCCAACCCAAAATTGCTGTTTTTGCCTATTTGAGTTTTGCATAAGCGGAATATCAAGCGGAATGAAACCTTGAGAACTTGATTTTCTCACGAGCGTGATCCAGGAGACTTGGACCCTAAGCCGGGGAAGCTTGAGGAGGCACGAGGTGAGGCGCGCCTACCCCCAAGCGCGCCTCCACCTCGTGGGCCCCATTGCTCCACCGGCGTACTTCTTCCTCCTATATATACCTATGTACCCCCAAGCGATGGAATCACGGGCCAAAACCTAATTCCACCGCAACCTTACATTTCCCACGAGATCCCATCTTGGGGCCTGTTAGGAGCTCATTTGGAGGGGCATCCACCACGGAGGGCTTCTACATCATCATCATAGCCCCTCCGATGAAGTGTGAGTAGTTTACCTCAGACCTTCGGGTCCATAGTTAGTAGCTAGATGGCTTCTTCTCTCTTTTGGATCTCAATACAATGTTCTCCCCCTCTCTCGTGGAGATCTATTCGATGTAATCTTATTTTTGCAATGTGTTTGTTGACACCAATGAATTGTGGGTTTATGATCAAGATTATCTATGAGAAATATTTGAATCTTCTCTGAATTCTTTTATGTATGATTGGTTATCTTTGCAAGTCTCTTCGAATTATCAGTTTGGTTTGGCCTACTAGATTGGGTTTTCTTGCAATGGGAGAAGTGCTTAGCTTTGGGTTCAATCTTGCGGTGTCCTTTCCCGTGTGATGAGGCGAGAAAGGCACATATTGTATTGTTGCCATCGAGGATAACAAGATGGGGTTTTTATCATATTGCATGAATTTATCCCTCTACATCATGTCATCTTGCTTAAGGCGTTACTCTGTTTTCTTGAACTTAATACTCTAGATGCATGTTGGATAGCGGTCGATGAGTGGAGTAATAGTAGTAGATGCAGGCAGGAGTCGGTCTACTTGTCTCGGACGTGATGCCTATATACATGATCATACCTACTCTCATAACTATGCTTAATTCTGTCAATTGCTCAACAGTAATTCGTTCACCCACCGTAGAATACTTATGCTCTTGAGAGAAGCCACTAGTGAAATCTATGGCCCCCGGGTCTATCTTCATCATATTAATCTTCCATCACTTTATTTATTGCTTTTGCTTTTTACTTTTATTTTATTTTACTTTGCATCTTTATCATAAAAATACCAAAAATATTATCTATCATCTCTATCAGATCTCACTCTCGTAAGTGACCGTGAAGGGATTGACAACCCTAATCGCGTTGGTTGCGAGGAGCAATTTGCTTTGTGTAGGTGCGAGGGACTCGCACGTATAGTCTCCTACTGGATTGATACCTTGGTTCTAGAAAACTGAGGGAAATACTTACGCTACTGTGCTGCATCACCTTTCCTCTTCAAGAAAATCTAACGCGGTGCTCAAGAGGTAGCAGTGACACATGTCAAGCAAATGAGAAGGGTCAGGGGCACGTTCGTCCTATTTCCTCGGGCGAACAGATTTTCACCGTGGCTATATATACCCCTCCCCTTCCTCACTTCTCTTTTACTTCGCTCGACCTCACTTCCGCTCGGGCTTCTCAAACCCTAGCGCCGCCGCTACTTCATCGTCGCCGGTGAGGAAGAGCTTCACTGCCTCGACCTCGTCGCCGTCGTACTCGCGCCGGCTGCGGATTTCTTCACTCCGCCACCGCCGTAGCTGTCTTCCTCTGCCGAGTTAGGGCGTGGAAGATCTGAACCGACGAACTTCACATCTACACCTCCTTGTTCATCGTGTTCTTCGTCCAGGGTAATTAAAAGTTACTTTTACTGCCCTCTTTGATTCAAATGATTTCTACAAAATCTTCAAAGGTGTTTATTCTTCAAATTCTTCACACACTAAACACCTCACATGTCATCTATTCTTGATTCACTTTTCTCTAAGCTACATTTTTCTTCAAGATTCCTCAATTGTGTGGATTTCTGATCTATACAACTCTGGAACCTAAGACAAAGAACGCTTAGTGAAATTCTTCAAGACTCATCTGATCAAATTCCTCAAACTTGGTTTTTTAAAACCTTACGAGAATGCATATGACCTCTCCAAATTCCTCGCAACTATACTCTATTCACATCTACTCATGTCCGCTGCTGAATCACTAGGTTCTCATCAACTTAACTCATTTGCAGCGTTCCTCGAAGAAAAGTTGCACACCTCTTCAGGGAATTCTATTGCTCAAATTCCTCAGCTGAAGAAAATGGCTGATGGAAAGAAGCCACAGAAGGTAGGAAAGAGGCCTGAGGTCAATACTGCTTTTGAAATCCCTGATGATATTTATGTTGGGTACTGCACACCCCCCGAGGAGGACAAAAATCAGCGCAAGGTGCACATTCAAAAGATTGAGAGGAGATGGGCAAGAGAGTGGAGGGAGTACATATATGTTACTCCCAAATACATGAAGAAATTCACACTAAATCCTCCATGCCTAAGACCTCCGTTGGCACCTAGCCAAGAAGCATATCCCACCAGCCTCAAGCGCGGTGAGGATTATCCTGATGAATGGGCCAAGCGCCAGGCCAAATTGGCGGACAAGCGGAGAAAGCGGTGAGGAAATTCACTTGAAGACTCTGCTGCTACTGCTGCTGAGGCCTCTGTCAAACCGAAGAAGGCCATGTCAAAGAAGCCTGCTCACAAGCCAAGTGCTTCTTCTTCAATGCCCTCACGGCCAAGTTCCTCGGCAATGCCCTCACAGCTAGAATCTTCAAAGCCCCCACGGCCAACTCCTCAAGCTGCTCCTGCTCCTCCAAAGTCCTCAGCTCCTCCACAAAGTCCTCAGCTGCTCCGACCAAGTCCTCAGCACCTGTACACCTTGCCACGTGCCAAAGGACAACAGGCATCTCTATTACCTCAGGAGCTTCTGCTAGTTCCTCAGCTGCAACAAATTCTTCAACTGGCCCCTCTCTGCTGAAGACAAAGGCCACTGCTGGACGAGGTTCTCGCCCAAGTCCTCACAAGAAGCAGGTCACCTTCCAAGTGCCGTCTGACGAAGACGAAGCTAATGATGAAGAACTTGCAGAAATCATCAGAGACAGGCAGGTTAGGGCCGCTAGAGCCAAGGGCACAAATGTGCCTCTGCTTTTGGATCCAAAGTTGATCCTCAACTACATTGATCTCTGGCACAAGGACCCCAACACTCCTATGCCTGATTTCAAGTTGACTCCTGGCCAAAGTCATATGTTGACAGCCTTCATCCAAGAAGATAAATGGAAATTTGAAAAGCGAGGCAGATCAAGAAAGCGATTACAAGAAGGGCGTTTTACGAAGAAACATGTTGTCTCTATGACAATGAAGAACTTGTCGATATTCAATCTGAGATCAAGAAACTTCGATGATGAATTTGGCGTGTACCTTATTGGCGGCTTGGAGCCAAAGTCCGTTTTGTGAATTTGTTGAAGTTCACGTCCAAAGCTGCAGCTCCAACGCAACAAGAAATTCCTCAGGCTGAAGCATCTGCTCTGCCGACTGAAGAACATGCTAGCACCGTTGATGAAAATCAGGTTGCTGAAGAAAATGAGAGCACCAGGGCTGATGACTGCATTCCAGCCGCTGAACAAATTGCAAGCGCATCTACTAGTGGTGCGCCTGAAGAAAATGAAGAAGTCAGGGCAACTGCATCAGTTGTGCCCAAAGAAATTCAACCTAATTCCTCTGCGCCTCCTATGCCTACACCAACTCCGATCCTTCCATCTGCATCAGATGTGAAGAAGACCAAGGCTGCAGAGCATGCAGCGATGAAGAAAGGAAGGCGGCTTCGCCAGATTCTTGACTCGAAGAAGATGAAGCCTTTGACCAGCTCGTTTGCAAATCCGATTGATGTTGTTCCTATCTCAACCATGCCATCTAAGGACCTTGTTCCTTATGATGAAGACTATGTGATTCCAAGTGAATCCGATGAAGAGAATCCTTCTGCTGCTTCGTCAGAGCAGTTGGATGAAGAAACTGAAGTGGATGCAATCCCTTCAACACCAGTTGTCTCCTTGCCTATGCCTCAGTTTACTGCTGAAGAGGCCAGCGTTGAAGAAATGGAAGATGAAGATGTGGACATTGGCTGTACCACACCCGTGCTGAATGATGACTTTTGGGAAAGTCAGCACCCCAACACTCCACTGTTCTCACCGTTGCAACAAATTCCTCAGTCCCCAGTAACTACAGTTCAAATGGGCTCTGATGAACCACATGCCACACCGTCTGTCCATGAAGAAATTTCAGCCACTAGTGCTGAAGAAAATGAAAATGAAGAATTGAAGACCAGTACATCCTTTGAAGAAAAGCTGAAATTCCTCGGCCCGTGGAACACTGAGATTGCGATTCTGAAGTGATAATGCAATTGTTGACACCCTCAGCCCAAACCAAAGGATCCATTCTCAAAGAAGCAAAATTCAAGGTGATGATTTCTTGGCGAGCACATGTTCTTCATGACTATAATCCCTATGATTACGCTTTCGTCTTAGAAGGGCGCTTACGGACCGCCGACTAGGCCAACTTCTATTCTTCACTGCTTTTCAACAAGGACAAAGTCTTCGACCACGAGCATATTCCTCATGTGGACATGGAATCACTGCCATGCTTCTCACTGTCCTCTGTGTGCTTCATGACGCAGGCCTCCTCAACTTTTGCACAAATATAGTTGATTGGAATGAAGAGCTCATTCTTCAATTCTACGCAACTCTGCACATCACATGAGATGCGGATGATGTGAACTCCTGGGTTTTGGACTGGATGACCGAAAATACTCACTATAAGGCACCGGCCTCTGAAAAACTTCACGCCCTGCCCATCAATCCTCCACCTGAAGGAGCTCGTTGCCTGTACAAAGTGCCTGAATTGACTGCTCATTATATGCAAGTTCTTATGAAGCCTCTGAAATCTGGTCAAGCCCCAAGGACCAAATTCCTTGTGAAGGAATTGCTCTATGTGCAAAGAACAGTCTATCGCATTCTGACGAAGACTATGAGTCCAATTGAAGGCCATGACTTGAATGATGAAGAAGTTGTTGGCATCATGAAGAATCTGCTATTCAATATCATGCATGGCATTCCTGTCAACTATCATGATTTCTTCATGAGGACTCTGGCAAATGTTGCACTTTCTCCGTTTGAGCTGAAGCCTTATGCTCCTTGGATTATGAGATTCCTCAGAACAAGGTCTTCACTCAACTACAAGGCTGATTTTTAGAATCACCTCAGCTACTTGCCCCCGATTGAAGTCCTCAAGCAGACATATTCCTCAGCTGATGAAAAGGGCAAGGCACCAGCCGTTATTGATGAAGGCATTCATCCATTGGATGGTCAGTTTCGCAAAGCTGCAACTTATTCCACCAATGATGACTCTGCCACTCATGATTCTACTGCCCACGCATCCAAGCCAAATCCTCAAGCCACTGCTCCTCGAGTGATGACTGACCGTGAGCTGCTTCTTAGTCTTCACCAGAAGGTGGATCGAAACCATAAATGGGTTAAGCGTCAGTTTGGTTCAATTCTTCCCAACATGACTGCTACACATAGTGCAGTGAAGAAAAACCATTACTACCTCCATGAAGTCCTCGGTCGCATCTGGGCTATTCTGTCTCATGTAAATGGTGAAGAAGATCTGAAGAAAATGGGTCTCAAGGAAGATTTTGACTGGTTTGCTCCTCCACCGAAGAAATATAAGAAGGTCAAGGTTCGTTCCTTGGTGGCCAGCTCATATTATTCATCACGCGAAACCGACGAGCATGAAGACTTGGACGACACTGCGGCAGGCCCTACTACGACAAACGACCCCAACAACGCTGGCGCTCCTCCATCAACATGATATTCTTCAGGGGCGTTAGTCCTCATTTTCAACCCTTTTGGTCATTCGATGACAAAGGGGGAGAAATTTGAGTTAGTCTTCAAGCGGGTCTATCTTATATGGGTGTTTTTTGCTAAGTTACAACTCTCGTTCGTTTGATGACTTTGTTGGATTGAGTTGTAAACTTAAACTCTATGGTGGCCTGATACTTTTGATGTGTTCTTCTGCATGGTTATTCCTTGTTAATGTTAATGCACGCATGCTGAATTACATCAGTCACCGTATTTCATCATGCATTTCAAATTCTTCATATTATATGTCAATTGCGTGTATGAATTACAAGATATAGGGGGAGATCTCCATGATTCTACTCTTCAAGTGTGCATTGCTTCAAAAGCAAATTCCTCACTATGCACATCTTCAAGGGGAGTTCTTCTATATCTTGCAATCAAATTCCTCAATATCAGTATTACACATCATATGTTTATCCCGTTGAAAACTTAACCTATATTGTCATCAATCACCAAAAAGGGGGAGATTGTAAGTGCATCTAGTGCCCCCTAGTGATTTTTGGTGTATTAAAGACTTATAGGTTAAGGGACTAATGTGTTTATGAGTGTACGCATGTCTATAAGTCTATGAGGAGTTTTATATTAAGAGTGAAAGTCGACCCCTAAAAATGAATGTCTTCGACTGAAGACTTTGGATTTCTGAAGACTTTCTGAAGACTTTGAAAGTGAAGAAATTGGTATGACCTTGAAGACTTGGTATTCATTCGAGGAACATGAACCATGAAGACTTTTGTTTTCGTAGTTTCATTTTCTCTTTCTTGAGTCATAGGAAACACCGTACTGTTAAAGGGGGTTGAGGAAATACTAAGGAAAAATTTCCATGTGATGCTCAACTCAAAATCCTACACCTACCAATCCCTTCGGGTGAAGCCATTGGAAATCTCATACAGTTCAGTCAATTTCTTCATTGACAGAGACGAAGTTCTTCTGGTCTATGAGGAATTTTTTCTGACTAAGGATTTAGAAATTAGCCGGTCTTGGATTGCCTACAGATGAGGATCATGATAGCCCTGAGGAATTTGATACTCAAATTTCCGACCGTTGCTGTGCCTATTGCCAGCTGTCCCAAAATATATACCCACCTAACGGTCATATCATTGAACGGCATTTATGTCTTATCATGTTGGGCTTCTCCCTAGGCTGTAAATAGCCGCCCCTACAACCACTAGCTGGTTGGCTGCTCAAGAAAGCGGACACTTGTCATTTGAGAGCATCCCATCCTCCAGGACTTTGGCGAAAATCATCGAGTGAGGAAAAACCAAACACCTACAAACCCAAAGTGATTGAGCATCCTTGAAGAAATTGATCTGCGTGGATCCGGCGCTTTACCTTTGAAAACTGTGCTTCTTCAAAGGGTTAGGCGTTATCGTCTAGAGCATCCAAGAGGAATTGTGGATCACCGAGTGGCCGAGTCTGTGAAGGTTTGGAAGTCACACGAAGACTTACCACAGTGATTGGGCGAGTGCATGTGACCCTAGCTCAAGGAGAATATAGTGAGGACTGTGTGTAGGGACTATGTCCTCGGGTTTAAATACCTAGCCGCTCCAACCAGACGTACAACTGAGACAGCAGTTGGAACTGGTCTACCAAATCACTATCTTCACCAAGCTTACTGGTTCTATTTCTTCAACTCTTCATTTCCTCATAACTGTGTTGTGAACTTGTTCATATCTGTGTTTGAAGACTTTGACTTAAGACTTTCACAATTTCCTTAGTTCAATTTCTTCAGTCTGTTTGTCTTCATCTTGCGTTATCCTGTATTTACGCTTTCTGTACTCTGTGCTTGTCTTCATTTCATCATGATGACCATGCTTGTGCTCTGTTATGTTTACTTTTGAGTACTTATTCCGCTGCAAGTAGTTCTTCACTAAGGAATTTCCTCACCGGAAAATTCCTCAGTGAAGAATTCATAAAAATCGCCTATTCACCCCCCCTCTAGTCGATATAACGCACTTTCACCATCCTTCTTATCCACCAAATACTATGGGCAGTTACGCTTGGTGACCAGTCTGCTTGGGTAAAGCACTTTCGATCTCGAGCTTAGGTCAGACTTGGGTTTCTTCTCTTGAGCAGCAACTTGTTTGCTGTTCTTCTTGAAGTTCCTTCTTCTTCCCTTTGCCCTTTTCTTGAAACTGGTGGTCTTATTGACCATCAACACTTGATGCTCCTTCTTCATTTCTACCTCGCAGCCTTTAGCATTGCGAAGAGCTCGGAATCGTCTTATCCATCCCTTGCATGTTATAGTTCATCACGAAGCTCTTGTAGCTTCTTTGGCGATGATTGAAGAATTCTATCAATGACGCTATCATCCGGAAGATTAACTCCCAGTTGAATCAAGTGATTGTTATACCCAGACATTCTGAGTATATGCTCACTAAGAGAACTATTCTCCTCCATCTTGCAGTTGTAGAACTTATTGGAGACTTCATATCTCTCAATCCGGGCATTTGCTTGAAATATTAACTTCCACTCCTCGAACATCTCATATGCTCCATGACGTTCAAAACGTCGTTGAAGTCCCGGTTCTAAGCCGTAAAGCATGGCACACTGAACTATCGAGTTGTAACATCCCAAATTTTCAATTTGGAATGTTATACATAGAGTCATTCATGCATGTCATATTTTATTGCATCTTAGTTCCATGCAATCCTCGAAATCCTAAACAACTCAAGGACCCTCGGAGAAAGTTGGGGATTTTCGGTTTTCATATTTGATTTTATCAAATAGTGAAAGCGAGATTTTATTTACTTATTTTCTCTCTGAAAATATTTCATAATAAAATAAATGAGGGCAGATAATATGACTTCTTCAAAACAATTGAAATATTGGAGGAAAATGTTAAAATCACTTGTTGGTTTTTTATTTGATGTTATTTGGATTTTATTTGCGTTAGAAAAATTGCACGTTTTCAAAAATTGCATTTTAGGGCCAAGAAAATGTTCATCTCGTTCTAAATATTTCATTTAGAGGGTGAAAATTTGTTTTGGCATTTTAGATTTTATTTATTTTTCTAGGATTTTTCTAAGTCTCGTGAATTTATTAAAAAAAGCGTCGTGCGTGCCCGTGGGCGAGGCCCGGCCAGGCCCCAACCGCCTCCGTCGCCGCCGGCTCCACCGCCACCACGCCGAGCCGAGCCCGCTGAGCCCGCCGAACCCGGCGAGTAGCCGCCCGCCGCCCGGTTTTCCAAAGAAAACCGTTTTGTTTTTTTTGAAAACCCTATGGTTTCGTTTTTTTATCTATAGATCGGTTTATTTATTTAGCGAGCGTTCGCTCATTCGTTCATTTTAACGAACGCGTTCTTCGTTTAGGTTCAGTTAACGAACGTTCGTTCGTTAAGCTGTTCATCGTTTTTCTTTTTCTCGGATTTATTCCGCGATTTTTCTGATCGCGATTTCTGATCCGATTTTTGATCTAGTATAACTTTTCGCTCGTTTATCGGAATCAGGCGATTCAAGCGCCTAGAGTTTCGTCTCGAAACCCTCTTTGCGAATAATCAACTCAAACAAGTTTTTGCCTCTGTAAAATTTGACTTAGGTTCAGATTAGTAAAACAGATCTTGTTTCTTTCGCCGTTTGAGTTTCGTTGCTTCGTTTGGTTTGATTCGTTTTGCGAACCGGAGTTCTTAAGTTGAACTTTCTGGTCAGCCTCTTTTAGTTGAAGTTTTGCTTGTGCATCTTTGCTTGTTGCTTATGTATGTTATTATTTGCTTGCGATAGAATTCCCGGTCTGAGCGTGTTACTCTGAGTCTCTAGGATTCGCGGATCGTCATAAGGCAAGTAACACTTTGATCATACTCTTTTCATACCCAGTTTTTATGCATTAGCTCAATCCTCAAACATTGCATGATTAGGATGTCATTAACTTGTGGGTTGGGAAGTAGTAGTTGAGGTAGAACCTATTGCCCTGTTACTATCAAATCCTTGGGAGTTGCTTCTACGTGTTGCTTATATTGCTATGCTATGCTCGTAGACGTGGTTTGGGTTTGAGTGAATCCATGACAGATGTGAGATTGTTAATTAATGGTTTAATTTAAGGTGGCAACTTTAATACACATCTGGGTGGATTGAGGCACTGGGGAACCCAGTGTTATCATTTTATTTTGGAAATCCCGGGGTACCCGTGTGATCTACCTATGGACCGCCACCCAGGCTCAAAGGGAATTGAGATTATTCATGCTAGAAACTTCCGTGTGCAGCCATAAGCTACTATAGGCTCTAGCATAGTAGAGTAGGTTACGTGAAGCTCTTGAAGAGGTAGATCAGCAGGTAGTGGGTTTTGTAGGTTTGGTATGGTCTACCCGGAGTAGAGAGTTAATGTTTCTGAAAGACTATGTCTTGGTCATCCGTTTCTCAAACACCATGTAGTGCGAGAAATCAACGGAGGCGATCGAGTCTTGTGGGGAAAAGTGTGCAAACCTCTGCAGAGTGTACAATCTAATCATGGTTAGCTGTTCCCCCAGTTATGGACAATTTTGAGTATCTAGTATTTGAGTTATCACATGTATCTCATCACTCTTAAATAATATTGTTGGGTTGTTAACTACTTTAATTGGGATTGAATTGGGGTTATACCTTCTCAATGTTTCAACCACCATGATAGTTAAATAAAAATATATTCCTTTGTTGTAGGGAAAAATTGGCTTTTCGCAAAACTATAACTATAGAGCTTTCCACCAGCCATATATGCATGTAGTGATAGCAGTACTTCTGTTCCTGCGCTATTGTGTTATATTGCCAGCATATTCCATGTGCTGACCCGTTCTCGGGCTGCAACGTGTTATGTTGCAGACTTTTCAGATGAGGAGTAAGGTTCGTTAGGTCGTTGCCGTGCAGCTCAGCTATCTTGTTGGAGTTGATGGACTCACTTTATCTTCCAAGCCTTCGCTGTTATCGCATTAGATGGCCTTAAGCCACATTATTGTAATAAGTTCTCTTTTGAGACATTCGATGTAATAAGTGTGTGATTGCTACTCTGTTATAAATCCTTGATCTTGTGTGTGTCGACATTCTTGATCCGGGGATGACACGGAACACGAGACTTGACCATCTGAGGTCGAATCGCTACAAGATGGTATCGAGCACTGCTGTTGAGTGTAGGACACAACCACTAAGATAAACCATAGGTCACTCTTCTCTACTCATTTCGACTCCTCTCCATTTTCCACTCTTTAGGATGGCGGTGATGAAGAACAAGTTTGCACAACGGATGAAGACACACCTTTTGGGCGCCACTTGAAGGAAGTCACTAGGTACTTGAACATTGGAATACCAAGCTTCAGCGGGACGTACAACACCACCTTACCGAAGAGGGCTGGATGATTCAAGTACAAGTTCCGGAAGGGCGTTCTCGCCAACTTCTAAACCCATAGAATTTTCTTTGAAGCACCCACAGGTCTAGGCAAGAGCATGGCAGCCCACATTACCATGGGGCGTGTTGGAGAAGTCTACAACAGGGAGCTTAAGGACACCATCTACCAAATATGTGGGCGGCGAGGGCGAGCAATGGGAAGTAATCAGCACCAAGAGGATACATCCATTGCAGCTTTCATCCGGAGCTAAACCAACACATTCGGCCTTGGAGAACGGATGTGTCCGGACATGATGGAGTTGAAGAAAGGCGAGGCCAGGATCATCAGCTGGAGGAAGAGCTCAAGTTTACCGCAGCGAATATGAGGAGGAAATCAAGACACTCTTGGAGAAAACGGCGACCTAGTTAAGAAGATCGGAGTATTCATGGGAGGACCAGCACCGGAAGAAGAAGGCAGCGACCACACTTGCCGAAAACTACATCATCATCGATGACACGATTCGATCAAGTGATGATGACTCTGAAGGCGAAGCTGGGCGGACATCATGGAGTCTTCAACCGATCAAAATTTCTAGATGACCACCATATATTAATAGTATTTTCCCCATGTATCTAATAGTAGTTGAGCACTTTTGCGATAGTTCTGACCGTTTGTATGCCTTGCTTGATTGATTGAGTGAAATGATTGTGTTTTCCTCATATGCATATGGGTAGTGTTTTCTCATTAGACCTTTTTCTATTACGATCTCTTCCATCTAAACCCATCAGGTGCCTCGAGGCGTGACACGGTTTTGCTTTCCCGGAGCTCACCCAGTTGATCCAGCAGCGAGAATGCCTTGATGCAATTGCTAGTTTAGAACCGAGGGCAACAACAACAACAATAACCCGCCGCCCGGTGGACAACAGCCCGTTTCCTATGGTTACAACCGCGGTGTTTTCGGTGCACCGAGCCAATAGTTCTTGATGATTGGCTCACGCCCGTGTTGGAAGGAGTTAACCACCGCGAGGATGCCTGAGATCTTGAGAAGGTCTTTGTGGCCGGGTAATTAAGCTTCTGATAATCCCCACTAATGATGCCCGTCACCTTTGTCCTTGTAGTTAATCTGGGTTAGTTCAAAAACGGTTGAAATTCAATTCAAAATCGAGCAAACAATAAAGTTTTCAAATATTAAAATTTAAATGTTAGGAGTGAACCAAATAATACATAGGTAATTATGGAGGTGAAACCACATTTTATAAAATGTTTAAATGCTCAAAGGAAAATAAAATAGCAGCAGAAGAAATTAATTAAATGCCTTTTGTGTTTTGTAAAATATTAAACTATATTATTTAGGGATGAAACATTTTGTGGATGTGGCTTAATTTGTAAGAACAATTTAGGTGCCACTTTGGTATTTACTAAAACAAAAAATAAAGCGCAACTAAAATAAAACAGAAAAGGTAAAGTAAATAAAAGTAAAAACAAAAGCAGAAGAAGAAGGCCCCCTTTGGGCCGGCCCGGCAGGCCGACCAGTCGAACACCGGCCCGGCCAGCCACCCGCCTCCCATTACCACCCCCCCGGGCGAACCCTAACCCGATCCCTCTCCCTCGTCCCTCACTGCCAGTCGCCCACTCACCCGGAGGAGGCGCCCCTGATCGATCCCTCCCACGGCACCCGTCGCGGCGCCCACCTGGCGCCGTCCTCCTCGCCTCCTCCCCTCCCGATCTGGGAGCCCCATCACCGTCGCCCCTCGCCACCATCTCGACCCGTTCGCCCCTTGTTGTCTTGCCGTCGCGAATCGCCCGGCACCACCTCGCCCGACATCGCCCGTCCTCCTCGCGGCCCGTCCCCTCTCCCTCGTGGCAGGCGCCTGCTCGGCGCCGTCGAGTCGCCACCGCCTCGCGCCGTCGTCGAACCCGCCGGGCGCCTCCTCGACTCCGCGCCTCCCGTCTCCTCCCTTGCAGCGCGCCCGACCAGCGCCTCTCCCTCGCCGGATCTCCCGTGCCTCGCCGCCCGTCTTGACTCCCTCCTGACCACGCTGCCTCGTACCCTCGCCCTCGGTGAGGCTCGGCCCTCTCCCTCTCTCCCCTTTTCTTCGTCACTGGCTGACACTCACATGAGTCGGCGCGCTCGGCCCATCGCGCCTCGTCGCGATCCCCCACGTGAGCTGCGCCCTCGCCCGACTCGCGCGGTCACCCCTCGTACATGCCGCCGTCGCGCCCGGCGCCCTGATGCAACTCCTCGCGCCGTCCGCGATCGCTCACGCGCCGCCGGTGCTCGTGCTCGCGATGAAACGCGCGCGCGCCCGCGCTAACCTACTTTGTCGTCGCGCCGTCGTCCCTCGTGGCGCTCGCGCTAAACTGCCTGGCGCCTCACGCCCGCTGCCACCTCCGGCGCTTGGCGCCCGCCTCCTCCATGCCTCCCCGTCTCGGCGTAGCTGCGGCCGCGCGGCGGCCTCGCCACGCCGTGGTGGGCCCCTGCCTTCGATCTGGGCACTCTGCCCAGTCGGGCGCCGACGCCCGCGCCCGCTACCCGCTCCGCCCCATTAGGCCTTTGGCCCTATGACAAACGGGGCCCAGCCCAGAATGTTTTTTTAAGGAGTTAAAAATAATAAAATAATAATAATAATATAATAAAAAAATAAAAATAATATATAATAATTTGATTAATTAACTAATTAAGTAGTTAACTTAATTAAACCTATATAGTTAAACTAATCACCTAATTAAACTAATCAATTACATTTAACTAAAATCAGCCAATAGCGGTGGGACCCGGGACAGTTTGACCGATCAGCGGTCGATTTGACCTCTTGGCGTCATGGTGATGTCATCTTGACATCACCTTTCTTTGTTTGGATAATGTTGGATTAAATTAAATAATTAAAATCAGAAAATTAATAAAATCTTTAGAAAATCATATCTTTTAATCGTAGCAGTTAAATTATTTTCAACATGAAAGTTGCTCGAGCAGCGAGGCGAATCCGGATCGCGATTCGTTCATCGCCACACCCTAACCTGCTCGAACCTGCAACTTTCCCCCTCGGCTCCTCTGCTGAAAACACGAAACAAGGAATACCTTCCGGATGTTTACCCCATAACGGTACCACCTCGTACCACGTTAGATCACCTCTAGCACCGCTTTTGTTATGTTATGCTTTGATTGCTCTGTTATTTATTATGTTTCCCCCTCCGTTACTTTTTCGGTAGACTCAGAGACGCTGCGGTACCCCCTGTGATCGACTACGGCGTCGTGACCCCTCTCTCTTGCGAGCAACGAGGCAAGCCCCCCTTGATCACGAGATATCGCCTACTCTTCTCTATCTTGCTTGCATTAGAGTAGTATAGCATATTCTGTTTTGAGATACTCCTATCTTTGCTGCATAGCTTTGTCCTTGTAACCCATTTGTTACCTTTGCAATCCTATATGCTTAGTATAGGATGCTAGTACTTTCATCTGTGGCCCTACACTCATGTCCGTCTGCCGTGCTATACTATCGGGCGTGATCACTCGGGAAGAGATCACGGTATATACTATATACTTATACATGATACATGTGGAGACTAAAGTCGAATGTCTGCTGATGGAGCACCGAGTGGATCTTTGAGGCGGGCGGCAGGCAGGTTGAGACCGCCTAGGAGAGGTGGGCCTGGCCTGTTGGCGTTCGCGGTTACTTAACTGCAGCTTGCGAGGTCTTGGTATTTGATCTGAGTTGGCTCGAGCTTATCGCACTAACCATCTCTGCGGGAGTAGTTATGGGTATCGGCGTCGTGGTATCGGCCGAAGCACTTGAGCGTCGGACGGCAGGCGGCGCGCCGGATTGGTGGAGCGCTGTTAGGCTAGAGTGCGCTTCGGCGCGTCGCATAGCGTGCGAGGTGTGTGCTCAGGCGATGGGCCGAGACCCTGCTGGCTTAGGTTTGAACCGGCGTCTTTGGCCTCTCTGTTGTGCCTAGGTGGGGCTGCGGCGTGTTGATCTTCAGCGGCGGGCATGACCGAGGAAAGTGTGTCGGCCAAATGGGATCAAGCGTCTTTGGGTAAGATGGTGCACCCTGCGGTGATTAATCTATTGAATAGCGTGATCTTGATAACAGGGCGACTTGGAGTTGTACCTTGAGCTTATGACAACTAGAACCGGATGCTTGATAAAACACACCCTTCAAGTGCGGATACAACGGTGGTCGCTCTCTCGGGGATATGAGGAGGGATGGCGGGTAGGATATGCTATGTGATGTTACTTGGAGGTCTTGATTGCCCTCCTATACATGCCAAGACAGGTGTCAAGCGTAGTCTTCGTTAAGACTAACTATCCCCTCTTATTACGGCATTCTGCGATTCGGTCCTTGATATGACCCTTTACACTTATATCCATGCATATGTAGTGTAGCTCCTTGCTTGCAGTACTTTGGATGAGTACTCACGGTTGCCTTGTTCCCCTTTTCCCCTACCTCTACTCAATTGCTGCAGCAGACGATGGAGCCGGGGCAGGCCACCGTCTATGGCGACTACTACTGCGGAGGTGCCTACTACTACGTGCAGCCCGGCGGCGGCGACGGGGAGTAACTAGGAGGATCCCGAGGCGGGAGGCCTTCTCCTCTTCGTCTGTATCCCGGTTTGTGCTAGCCATCTTATGGCAACTTGATTAACTTATATGCGTACTCGGATATTGTTGCTTCCTTGACTTCGTCTATGATCGAGCACTTGTATTCGAGCCCTCGAGGGCCCTGGCTTGTATTATGATGCTTGTATGACTTATTTTAATTGTAGAGTTGTGTTGTGATATCTTCCCGTGAGTCCTTGATCTTGATCATACACATTTACGTGCATGATTAGTGTACGATTAAATCGGGGGCGTCACAAGTTGGTATCGAGCCTCTGCTGTGGAATCCCCTTCACACTCCTTGGCCAAAGTAGAGTCTAGACATTGCAAAAACTTTTACTAACTTGGCTGTGTGCCTTACGGGCCCCGTCGCCATCGAATTGGTACTAGGATCTTTTACTCCTCGACCTTTACTGCGGGACTCTGAACTCTCTTCTATTAGGGTTAAATGAATTTGCTAAAAACAAGACTAACTTTAGGTTCTATAAGTACTTTCTCGGAGAGCCCCTCACTTGAGATGATAAATACGCTATTCGAGGAAGATTCGAGGATACTCTCGATGTTCTCTCGAGGCGTTGTGCCCATCACTTTTGCTATTCCGACCACCGATAAATCTGTATGGATTACTACTTACGTGCCATTCATCGATCATCCCCGATGATCTTGTTATTACAAGATACCCGAAGTTTCTCTATTGTTCGAGAATACTTTGTGCCTCTTGCCTAGCAGTTCTTTGCCACATGAATACCCCTTCAAATAAACCCTCGCCCTTGTCGAGTATCCGCTCAACCCCAGTTGTTCATGTGTGTCACAAAAGTCTTCAAAATACTATTCGATCTTCCGAAAATTCCTTTGGGGCCTTTGGCTCTTGAAATTCTTGCTTGCTTGCATTATGGTTAATCCCATAAGTCCTGTAGTCATATTGACACTCCTTGTCATTATCATTTTGAGTCGGTTGACTCAATATGTTTCTGAATACGCATAATCATCATTGACCCTTATAAATTACTTTTCGGCTGAGCTACCATTCTTTCAAGCTGGAATTGGTTCTCGACCAATCCAAGTGTAGATTGATTGTACCCTAAGGCTATTCAACTTATCCATCCCTAATCGAGCATTGCTTGACCCCTTGATTTAGGAATTGTAATTCATTTGCATTTGACAATTGAGTTAGTCAGTTGTTTCTATAAATTGATCTCCTTGCATTCTTCTTCCTCTAGTTAGTCTTGATGCTCACGTCGGATCCTTGTGGACCACGGATCCTTTGTTGGAGTTTATCGACAGCGCCCTTCATATTCAATAACCTTGTGAGCCTTTCCTCGATACATAATGCCTTTGGTAAATTGTATCCTCTGCTTTCTCAACCATGCTCGCCTTGAGCTTGAGTTAATTATTTCTAAAGATTACGGTATATGATTCCAAGAAGCCCTATGGGTAGAACATATGCCTTCACTAAACCGTGTGAACCCAAAGTTTTCACGAATCATACTCTTACGGTGCTTGCGGATAAAATTTTCAACACTTTGCAACTTCATCGAGCGTGAGAAGTGAATGAAGGTTACGCATTGGAGAAGTGGGAGTCGACCTTGAACTTGTGTTCAAGCCCATGGACACGATGTAGATCTTATCATTAAAGCTTCTCTTAAATTAATTATTCCTTTGGTATAAGTTCATCTTATATCGAGGATCGGCCTTTTGCAATCGTGGTTCGACCATGTTCTCTTTTAAATACCATTTCTCGTGCAAGTTTTAGCACTTGTCTTACGCAGAAACAATAACCCCGTCCAACCTCTACTTTGATATGTCATCGAGTATTACCCTGGTATCTCGAGATTATCATGGGCTGCATAACCTCTTATGAGTTCTTCATCAAGTGCTACCTTCCACTGTTTCCAATTTTCACGGGCTACGAGTTATTAAACACTCAAAGACACGATAAATGAACCGAGTCCACTACGGTTCAACAACTCTTTAATAGCTTCTATAAATGTACGAGTTTGTACCCGATCACGCCATTCCTAGCCTGTTTGGCTATATCGTTGTCGTGATGATTTTAAGCTGTACTACCGTTCCTTCTTCACGGAGCACAATTTTGACGAGGAACTAACCTTCGTCGATCCTCATCGACATATCATTTCGCCTTGAACAACAAGCTTGGTTTGAGTTTGTGTAAATGGCTGTGGTTCAATAACCTTTCACTTCATCATTACTTTGACTAGATGTAAATCGCATGATCGATTACATCATCATCAACCTTATGAGCTCTTCGAGGATACCAGCGGTTCATGATGAGAAATACCATCCTTGCCCTCGCTGATTTGGGATTTCATCGACCACTTTATTGCCTTCCGTTCAACACAAACTTGTTCGTGTTTTGTGTATACCTTAAGATGCTTGCTATCCAGCATTTGTTCGTCTTTACCTTGGAGTATTACCATCTTTTATGTCAAGAATGTCGTGAGAATCTCACCACCTCTTAAGAATTCTTGGTATGGTGAAACTTCTCACCATCACCATTCTTTCTTGGTCCTCGTGTTGATTCCAACCGGGGTACCAACAAGTGAATGGTGTTGTTTGAGTTCTGGACTTCTAGCAACCCTATTGCTTTGAAGTTAACGATCGAAAGTTCATTCTTAGGCTATTGATTATTGAATCACCATTCTGACATTGGTCGTGCAACCCAACCCATATTTCGGGCGCACCTTCAAACCAATGTTTAATTGTGTATGTTTTCCTCGAGCATACTTCCTTATATCATTTGATCTGACAAATGTTATCTCCTTGTTCACTTAATTGTGGGAATCCATCTTTTGGGAATCTCGGTGAATTTCCGTTGAGTTCACCAGACACCTCCTTGTCCTCTCCTTGGGTTAATGATGGACTCTTGATAACGGAAATCACTACATAGTTCATTTCCCGAGAATCTTACAATGTCATCTCGTCAATTTGCGTTACACCTTTTCTTCTCGGTATCCTAAGTCGAGGTATCCGACACCAATCGGATCTGAATCTCGGTCGGATATGATGGATGGGACAACTTTCAAGAGTTATGATGTTGACCCTTTGATGACCGGTAACATGATGTCACGCCTACTTTTGATTTGGAGGACCTATTATTATAGATTCCTTTTCAGCAAGGTTATCCATTCATCCTTGAGGAATTGTATCTTTGTTTCTACAAGTTATTCTGATGGATCCTTCGTGATTCAAAGTCTGATCTTCCACGAAGACCATGTCAATGCTATCTCGAAGCTTATGCGTGATACTCGATTTCCAACAAGAACATTCGAAGCCCAATGCTAAATGTTTCTTGCTCAATTATCCAAACACCGTTGTATGGGTAATGTCATGAAATTTCTCTCCCCTTACCTAAAGGGTTTTCTACATTATCTCCTGTCGTGGATATCTTGCTCTGCTTGTCCTTGGGAAGGATATACCCTTGAAATATGTGTTTAAACATATTTTCCTTTCCATTGTTTTTTTTAATCTGATGATCATATTTTCCATCCATTGGTTTGTTTAAACCTTTTCTATGATCTATATGATATAGCAGTAATAATCCACTGCTTGCATAAACACCTCGATGTACAACTCTGTCGGTAAGACCTTGTTACTATTGTGATGACATTAGGTAGCCACCGATGGGCGAGAACCTTGCCTATTGGTCCGCCTCGTTCAGCGAGCAGGAAAGTGGTTCTCTTCGTCCCTAGCCCTTGGTACCAGCGTTGATACCGACATAAGCGACATGGTACTCTCGACATGCCTTGCTATCATGACCGTGAAAGATGTCCTTTGCTCCTACAAAAAAACCCACATAGTGGGCCCATAACCACAGTTTCACAAGGATCAAAACACTGACTATCTGTACACCCCTATTCCCAAAGTTATTCCTCATACGTGGCCTCGTATGTAATTCACGGGCCACCGTCATAGTGATCTATTACGGTATCGAGACGCAATACTTACTCTCGCTACTCGAACCCCTTTCTCCTCTGGTTCGGGCTTGAGCAACTACCTATCCGCTTGGAGCCTATTATGGTACCTTCGTACCTTACTCTCGAGGTATTTCATATGTTCAACTCGAGAGATAATCTTATACTAATTCATGGGTTAACCCAGATTGTTTCCCTCAAAAGCATTATGTCGTAGTGAGCTGCCCTTATCTTTCGTGAAATGCGATGGAGTTCGAAGAAATGATGACCAGTTTATCATGATGCATCGGAATAAAGTTGAAGACATCGAAAGGGATTAACTTCTTGAGAAGATCCGTTAGATTATCGTAACCAGACCTTTCCCCTTGCTCCCCTCTTAAATCTGGGGCGAGATTTCTTGTAATGGAGGAGAATTGTGGCCTTGGGTAATTAAGCTACTGTAACCCCACTAATGATGCCCGTCACCTTTGTCACTTGTAGTTAATCTCGGGTTAGTTCAAAAACGGTCGAAATTCAATTCAAAATCGAGCAAACAATAAAAGTTTTCAAATATTAAAATTTAAATGTTGGAGTGAACCAAATAATACATAGGTAATTATGGAGGTGAAACCACATTTTTATAAAATGTTTAAATGCTCAAAGGAAAATAAAACAATGACAGAAGAAATTAATTAAATGCCTTTTGTGTTTTGTAAAATATTAAACTATATTATTTAGGGATGAAACATTTTGTGGATGTGGCTTAATTTGTAAGAACAATTTAGGTGCCACTTTGGTATTTACTAAAACAAAAAATAAGCGCAACTAAAATAAAGCAGAAAAGGTAAAGTAAATAAAAGTAAAAACAAAAGCAGAAGAAGCCCCCCAGGGCCGGCCCAGTGACAGAATGACCCGGTCGAACACCGGCCCAGCCAAGACACCCCGCACTCCCCATTACCACCCCACAGGCAGAACCCTAACCCGATCCCCTCTCCTCGTCCCCTCCTGCGCCGTCGCCCACTCACCCGGAGGCGCCCCTGATCGATCCTCCCCCCGGCACCCGTCGCATGGCGCCCACCTGACTCCGTCCTCCTCGCCTCCTCCCCTCCCGATCTGGGAGCCCCATCCACCGTCGCCCCTCGCCACCATCTCGACCCGTTCGCCCCTTGTGTCTTGCCCGTCGCCGAATCGCCCGGCACCACCTCGCCCGGCGTCGCCCGTCCTCCTCGCGGCCCGTCCCCTCTCCCTCGTGGCGGCGCCTGCTCGGCGCCGTCAGTCGCCGCCGCCTCGCGCCGTTGTCGAACCCGCAGGAGCGCCTCCTCGACTCCGCCGCCTCCCGTCTCCTCCCTTGCAGCGCGCCCGACCAGCGCCTCTCACTGCCCGGATCTCCCAGCGCCTCGCCGCCCGTCTTGACTCCTCCCGACCACGCTGCCTCGTACCCTACACCCTCGGTGAGGCTCGGCCTCTCTCCCTCTCTCCCTTTTTCTTACGTCACCGGCGACACTCACCGTAGCGTCGACGCGCTTTCGGCCCATCGCCTCGTCGCGATCCCCCACGTAAACTGCGCCCTCGCTTGGGCTTCGCGCGGTCACCCCTCGTACATACCGCCCGTCGCGCTTGGCGCCCGATCGCTCTCGCGCCCGTCCATGATCGCTCGCCGCCGCCGGTGCTCGTGCTCGCGGTGAGCACGCGCGCACCTGCGCTAACCTCTACTTTGTCGTCCGTCGTCGTCCCTCCCGGCGGCGCTCGCGCTAGGCTCTTGCGGCGCCTCACGCCCATGACCACCTCCGGCCGGCGCCCGCCTTCTCCTCCATGCCTCCCGTCTCGGCAGTGCGTACCTTGGCCGGCCTCGCCACGCCGTGGTTGGCCCTGCCTTCGATCTGGCGCTCTGCCCGATCGGCGCCCGGCGCCCGCGCCCGCTACCGCTCGCCCCATTAGGCCTTTGGCCCTATGACAAGCAGGGCCCGGCCGAGAATGTTTTTTAAGAGTTAAAAAAATAAAAAATAATAATATAATAAAAAATAAAAATAATATATAATAATTTGATTAATTAACTAATTAAGTAGTTAACTTAATTAAACCTATTTAGGTTAAACTAATCACCTAATTAAACTAATCAATTCTGTTTAACTAAAATCAGCCAATGATAGTGGGACCCACAGGCGGTTTGACCGATCAGCGGTCAGATTTGACTCTTGGCGTCATGGTGATGTCATCTTGACATCACCTTTCACTATTTGGATAATGTTGGATTAAATTAAATAATTAAAATCAGAAAATTAATAAAATCTTTAGAAAATCATATATTTTAATCCGTAACTTCGGATTAAATTATTTTCAACATGAAAGTTGCTCGAGCGGCGAGGCGAATCCGGATCGCGGATTCGTTAAGTCCGCCACACCCCTAACCTATCCAGACCTGCAACTTTCCCCTCACGGCTCCTCGTAGAAAAACGAAACAAGGGAATACCTTCAGGATGTTTACTATAACCGGTACCACCTCGTACCACGTTAGATCACCTCTAGCACCGCTTTTGTTATGTTATGCTTTGATTGCTCATTATTTATTATGTTCCCCCTCCGTTACTTTTTCGGTGAACCCGAGACCCGCTGCCGGTGCCCCCCTGTGATCGACTACGGTGTCGGCGACCCCTCTCTCTTGCGAGAGCAACAGGCAAGCCCCCCCTTGATCACGGATATAGCCTACTCTTCTCTATCTGCTTGCATTAGAGTAGTATAGCATATTCTTGTTTTTGAGATACTCCTATCTTGCTGCATAGCTTTGTCCTTGTAACTTATGTTGTTACCTTACGCAATCCTATATGCTTAGTATAGGATGCTAGTACTTTCATCTGTGGCCTACACTCATGTCCGTGCTGCCGTGCTATACTATCGGGCGTGATCACTCGGGAAGAGATCACGGGTATATACTATATACTTATACATGATACATGTGGAGACTAAAAAGTGGTCTGTGATGGAGCACCATGAGTGGATCTTTGGCGGAGGCGGCAGGCGAGTTGAGACCGCCTAGGAGAGAGGTGGGCACTGGCCTGTTCGGCGTTGTGGTTACTTAACTGCAACAATGAGGTCTTGGTATTTGATCTGAGTTGGCTCTGAGCTTATCTCGCACTAACCATCTCTGGGGGAGTAGTTATGGGTATCCGGCGTCGTGGTATCGGCAAACGCTTGAGACGTCGGTGACGGGCGGTAGCGCGGATTGGACTGGAGCGCTGTTAGGCTAGAGTGCGCTTCGGCGGCGCGTCATAGCGTCTGCAGGTGTGCTCGAGGCGATGGGCCCGGACCCTGCTGGCGCTTAAGGTTTGAACCGGCGTCTTTGGCTCTCTGTTGTGCCTAGGTGGGGCTGCGGCGTGTTGATCTTCAGCGGCGGGCATGACCGGGAAAGTGTGTCGGCCAAATGGGATCAAGCGTCTTTGGGTAAGATGGTGCACCCTGCAGTGAAGTTAATCTATTGAATAGCCGTGATCTTGATAGCAGGGCGACTTGGAGTTGTACCTTGAGCTTATGACAACTAGAACCGGATGCTTGATAAAACACACCCTTCCAAGTGCGGATACAACGGTGGTCGCTCTCTCGGGGATATGAGGAGGGATCGCCGGTAGGATTATTGCTATGTGATGTTACTTGGAGTCTTGATTGCCCTCTATACACAGCCATAGGCAGGTGTCAGCGTAGTCTTCGTTAAGACTAACTATCCCCTCTTATTACGGCATTCTGCGATTCGGTCCTTGATATGACCCTTTACACTTATATCCATGCATATGTAGCGTAGCTCCTTGCTTGTGAGTACTTTGGATGAGTACTCACGGTTGCCTTATTCCCCTTTTCCCCTACCTCTACTCGATTGCTGCAACGGGGCGATGGAGCCCGGGGCGGGCATACCGTCTATGGCGACTACTACTGGAGGTGCCTACTACTACGTGCAACCCGGCGGCGACCGGGAGTAACTAGGAGGATCCAGGCGGAGGCTGCTCCTCTTCGATCTGTATCGGTTTGTGCTAGCCATCTTATAGCAACAGTTAACTTATATACGTACTCAGATATTGTTGCTTCCGCGACTTCGTCTATGATCGAGCACTTGTATTCGAGCCCTCGAGGCCTGGCTTGTATTATGATGCTTGTATGACTTATTTTATTTGTAGAGTTGTGTTGTGATATCTTCCGTGAGTCCTTGATCTTGATCGTACATTTGCGTGCATGATTGGTGTCGATTAAATCGAAGCGTCCGCAGTCGCTTTACCGCACATCAATTGGATGGACCAGCGGCCGCATGGTGGGAGAATTACGGCTACTTTCCTATAGCCAATGTCACTTGGGACCAGTTTGACAAGCCTTCATACGACCCATGTCTCAAGCTGGAGCCATGCAGATGAAGAAGCGAGTTTACGCAACTTCGCCGAGAGAACCGTCTTGTAGCTTCGATGCGTGGATGATTTTAGCAAGTTATCACGCTATGCCACGATGATGTGGCCCACGGATGCATGACGGGAGAAGTTTATGGAAGGGCTGAATGATGAGATGAGCATGCAATTGATGGTGGCAACTTTCAACAACTACCAGGAGTTGGTAGACAAGGCCCTTATGATTGAAGGAAAGCAGCAGCAAATTGAGAGCCATAAGAGGAAGTATGGACAAGGGAAGTGTCGGTGTCAAAACCGGCGGATCTCGGGTAGGGGGTCCCGAACTGTGCGTCTAGGCGGATGGTAACAGGAGACAAGTGACACGATGTTTTACCCAGGTTCGGGCCCCCTTGATGGAGGTAAAACCCTATGCCCTGCTTGATTAATATTGATGATGTGTGTTACAAGAGTGGATCTACCACGAGATCAAAGAGGCTAAACCCTAGAAGCTAGCCTATGGTATGATTGTTGTTTGTTCTATGGACTACAGCCGTCCGGTTTATATAAGCCTTTGGAGAGGGCTAGGGTTTACACAAAAGTCGGTTACAAAGGTAGGAGATCTACATATCCGTATCGCCAAGCTTGCCTTCCGCCAAGGAAAGTCCCATCCGGACACGGGCGAAGTCTTCAATCTTCTATCTTCATAGTCTTGGAGTCCGGCCGATGATGATAGTTCGGCTATCCGGACACCCCTAATCCGGAACTCCTCGGTAGCCCCAAACCGGGCTTGGCTGACAGCGAGTCCGGCGTATATTGTCTTCGGCGTTGCAAGGCGGGTTCTCCTTCAAACTTCATGTTCCCGTCGAATAGTGTCCGGCTTCCTTATAAATGTTGCGCTCCTTGGCTTCTATGCCCAATAATGGCCTTCTTCCACGTGTCGTACGAATGCGAAAGGCTGGGGTATTTTTACATTTTACCCCTAGCCGTGTGAGCAAGCCGCCTATAAGAGGTGAGGATCTAGATCCAGCTCACACCATCCTCCATCGCAAGTTCTCATCGAGCGCCTCGACAAAATCCATTCCATCATGGATAGCCGTGCGGCTCCTCCTCTCGCGCTCCCAGCCCTAAGCCGGAGATTGGGGAGATGCTCGAGTTCCACACAGCGAGCTAGTGGCACTCCAAACCGAGGATATCTTCCCCAGCTTTCATGGTTCGGTTCGAGCGGACTAGCCACCTACAAGGGTGGAAGCGGCGGGCGTCCCAACCCTTCAAGGGGAGTGGGTATGCTTGTCCCCTATCTAATAAGGGGACTCGGTTTCCCATACATCCGTTTCTCTGGGGGCTCCTAGAGTTCTCTGGACTCAGCTCCACCACCTCACGCCCGCCTCCATTTTGCACATCGCGGGCCGTAGCTCTCTCTGAGCTGTTCTTGGGCATCGAGCCCCATTTTGCTTATTTGTGGAAGAGATTGTTTTGTCTCGTACCCCATTCTCATGAGGGTCGATATATCAAGTGGTGAGCGAAATATGCGCTTTATCGCGGGACGGATATCAATCCGGCATCCCAAAGAAAGCGTCGAAGCCGGCCTTGGAATGGTTCTACATGGAGGGCGCTCCTCTGCTGATCCGGTTCGGATCGGCCTCCGGTGTTCAACAATGCTCCCTTGAAGCGCTGAGTTGGCGCCCATGAGCCATAGCGGGAAGATGATAGGGCGTCCATTATCGATGGGCGGATTAGGTTCTTGGCCCTCCGGATTGACCATGATTGTACAAGGGAGAGGAGGAGGACTTCCTCCGCAAGAATCCGTTGAATGGATTTTCTGAATAACCCTCGGGCTGGGTAGCGGATGTTCATCTACCGATCCATACTTTTTAAGTCAAGTATCTTACTCTGTGATTTCGATCGGGGAGCTGCGCCGGGGCGTGGAGGGCATCTGAAGCCTAACTCCACAGCCGAGGATCGAGCGATCCTTGATCGACCTCGAAGAGGATCCGGACATAAAGGTGGAGCTGATTGGCGGGGTGTTCCACCAGCGTAGCATAGACAATGCCCTAGTCGCCATTACGGTGACTACGGTTTGTTTCGGCCTCCCGGTGACTCGACCGAGGTCTTGACACCATCATTTGATCTGCGCTCAATTCGACCATCCCATCTGATGGTGCATCGCGAGAGGTGCCTTTAAGGCGGGAAGCGAACCAGCGGCCGACCAACAAGGTCGTCCGGCCAAGCGGAAGAAGGAGCAGCGCGCGAACGAAACTGTCGCCCGCAGCGATGCGAACACCGCTATTTTAAGGAAGGATCCCGGAGGTATATTAATGCTCATAACTTTTCGAGAAAAGCGCTCGCGGACGGTGTTGGAGAGGTTGCCAATCAAGCCTCGCATGACCATGCTCCAACGCATGGCCGGGAGAGGCGAATACAAGGCATGAGCGGACACTCCTCCGGCGGAGGATGCCGACGAGCTGTCCGCCACCGATGCGAGGTGGAGGCGCCATGAATCCTGGCGTCGCGGACAGTTCTTCGTGGCGTGTTTCTCCCGAGGCGTTAAATGCCTTTGATGCGGCAAGCGCACCTCCGTGCCGCTCAAGATGGGTTAACGAGCCACGGGCGGTATGTGAAAGATATACGGGTAAGTAATTTTAATAGTTATATATGCGGTAGCCCCGAGACTTAAAATAGTTGAAATAACTGATTTAAGGATCAATTGTGATCTGAGGATCTTCTGAGAAGAATACCCATCCGTCCCGGGGCTCCAAGAGTGCAAGGTCCAACTTGAGGCCTTGGCATACGAGGGAGCCACGAGACCCCCCTGGTAAGGCGTACTTTGAAAAGATAATTATTTAACAAAGTGCGGCGTGAATCGACAATAATATTGCGGAGGCGCGGACTAGATCCGGACAAGCAACATATCTGCGTCGGCTAAAGGCGGCGAGAGGTGCTTATGAAGGTGGAGTAGGAGAAACAAGCTCCAAGATGCCCACACCCGGTGAGAGAAGAGCTGAAAGGTGTTGGGCCCGGTATGCAGCTCGTGAGGAGAATCAGCGACCGTCGCGGCATTTATAGTAAGTGCTTGAACAAATTCCTTTGAAAAGAAGAATTGGCGAGGAAGTCGATTGGCGAAATATGTCTTTAGGTGTGCTCACAGTGCGCCTACTTGAAATGCTGAGTCAGCGGGTGACCAACTTCGAGCTGGTGCAATTGCTCGAGCGTGTTCGGCGATGAGTGGCGTCGTTCATGCTTTATGGCCATCCGTCTCCCTACGAGGGCCTTGGTGAGCTTCTTGAGAAGCTTGAGGAGCAGCTGGCGCCTCCGTTTGTGGAAGATATCGGCTGCCGTCGGCGCTAGGAGGCTGGGCCATGGTGAAGACACGTTACGAAGGCTGACCCAAACCACATGGCGAGGTCGGACTGCGGGGCCTGATGGGAAGGAGATCCTGTGAGCTTGATGTGCGGCCAAGTAGAACTGACCCGAAATATTCCCAATAGGACTGTATATTAGACAGCTGTTAGATGGGATTGAGGAGGAGTACAATCGGTCGGTTTGTGATGTAATTTGAAATGACATGTAAAATGCCTTCTAGCGGATTGTAGATCGTTTGTCTTTGCGGACCGTTTAAGCTTCAACCTCGGGACCCAACAGTCGGGTGTGTCGAATTCCCTTACGGTTATAAAGAACCGGGGCATGCATGGAGACAAGGCGTCGGGGTCATAATTGCTTTATCGGACAAGTGCCCAACTAGTTATGTTATATTACATGGTAGTAGAAACATCTTCGGGGAGAATAGTTCCGTTAAGGGTTCCTTTCCTGGGAGGCATGCCCTAAAGTGCAATGCGGACTGCGAAAATAGTAGAAAAAGCATCGGGGTAGATAAATAAGTAAGTAATAAATCATCTTTCAAGTCACCGACCGAATATTCTCTTAAAACGCTAGCTTTCGGCTTCACCCGATCTGAGGTACACATCCGGTGACCAGCGTGCAATCGCAGAAGGTGCTCCTTTACCTCCTAGCGAACAATCGGGAGCGTGGGGTAAGCACGGAGCCGAACAACCCAGCTTGGCCAAAACTTAAGTCATATCGATGCATACAATGGTGAATAAAAGGTACATGCGGAGTATGACACATGTATTGGGCATGAAGCCCGTATGAATAAGCTTACATTAAAAAAGCCCCGAGTATAATGAGTGCGGAGGCACATCAAGTGTGTCTGCGAACAAAGCGCAAATCAGCCTATAAAAGGTATTGAAAAAAAGTGGGAAGAAGGAGGGGACAAGAGACAATAAAAAATATAAAAAGGTGGGCGGGGAGTGAGGCGAACTTGGAGTCGGCGTTAAGCGTAGAATCTTGGAGGCGGGCTGCGTTCCATGGGTTCGGCTCGAGTCGGTTGTCGAGATCGTTCGTAGGCGGTATGCTCCGCCGGTCAGGACTTGTCGATGATGAAGGACCTTCCACTTGGGCTTAAGTTTGTCCTTTTCTTGTCCGAGGCGTAGAACAAGTTAGCCAACATTGTAAGTTTTGGCCCGTGCTTCTACTGCTTTGATATCTTGAGCCTGCTTGTTGATAAAATCTGAAGCGAGCCTTTGCCCGTCCGCTCCTCCTCTAAGGCGTCAAATTGTCCTGCCGATCCAACTCGGCTTCTCTTTCTTCGTACATGCGCTACGAGGTGAGTCATGAATTATATCGCGGGCGGAATTGCCTCTGCGCCGTATCTCATAAAAATGGTGTGAATCCGGTAGTTCGGTTTGGCGTGGTCCGCAGCCCCAGTCTGGTCGAGCTCCTCTACCCGTGCGTGTTAGATTCCTTGAGGACCGCACTAATGCAGGTTTGATGCGCTCATGATTAGACCATTTGCTCGCTCGACTTGACCGTTAGTTTGGGGGTGATAGGCTGAAGCGTGTCGAGCTTGATGCCCATGTTTTGCACGAGTTTAACCTCGTCGGCCGTGAAGTTCGTGCCATTATCGGTGATGATCTTGTGGGGGCGTAAAGCGGTGTACTACCCGGATATGAAGTCTATCACGGTCCGGATTCTGCCGTTTTAACCGGCTTGGCCTCAATCCATTTGGTGAATTTGTCCACCATGACCAATAAGTATTTGTGCTTGTGGGTTCCCCTTTAAGGGTCCAACCATGTCAAGCCCCGGACATGACGGCGGGTAATGGGTATAGTTTTGAGGCGGTGGGTGGCATGTGACTCTGATTAGCAAGAGCTGGCAACCGGCGCATCGTTGGACTAAGTCTGAGCATCTGCCCGGTATGTCGCCAATAAAATCCTGTCGGAAGGCCTTGCCTACAAGGGCCGGGCTGCAGCGTGGTGCCCGCCGAGTCGGCGTGAATTTCAGCCGGAGATTTCGCCCTTCCTCTTGAGATACACCTTTGAAGGACTCGGTTGTGCTTTTCTTATAAAGTTCTCCCTCATGGACCTTGTAGGCTTTAGATCACCCGAACTATGCAGCGGGCCTCATTTTGGTCTTCGGAAGTTCTGCCGCATTAAGTAGGCTAGGAATGGTTACGTCCATGGGGCAATTACTGCCATTATTTCGTGGTGAAGGTGTTATTTCATTGGTGAGCCGCCGATTGTGTCGAGAATAGTGCGAGTTAGGTGATGCAGGTGGCTCGGTTATTATTTCGGACTCCTCTTCCCATAATATGGATGGCTTAAAGAGCCGTTCGGGAAGATATTTGGAGGACGGCGTCTCGTTTCACGCCCGATGCGTGCTAACACGTCTGCTGCCTGGTTATTATCCGGGCTACATGGTGGAATTCGAGTCCTTCGAACCGAGCTAACATTTTTAGGACAGCGTTGCGGTAAGCTGCCATTTTTGGATCTTTGGCGTCAAAGTCTCCATTTACTTGGGATATTGCGAGGTTTGAATCCCCGCGCACCTCTAGGCGTTGAATGCCCATGGAATTGCCATCCGGAGGGCATGTAGAAGGGCCTCGTATTACGGCTGCGTTGTTGGAGTCCATGTACATTATTTGAAATGCGTATTGGATTGTGTCTCTAGTTGGGGCGTCGGGGATGATGCCAGCCCCAAGCCAGACCAACATTTTGGATCCGTCGAAATGCATGATCCGGTTAGATGCGTGCCGTACTCTTTAGGGAGTTGACGGTCCATTCGGCTGACGAAGTCAGCGAAACCTGCGACTTTATAGCTCGCCGTGGTTTGTAGGTTATGTCAAATGGTAAAGCTCGATAGCCCATTTGCAATCCTGCCCGTTCGCGTCGCGATTGTTTATAATATCGTTGAGAGGTACTTGAGGCCACCGTTATTGAACACTCTTGAAAGTAGTGTCGCAGCTTCGGGATGCCATGAACACGCATCGCTATCTTTTGATAATGTGGGTGCAGGATTTGCATGGAGTTAGAGCAGTGGATCGTAGTACTTGGTTTTGAAGAGGAATCTGTGCCCTTGTGTTTCTCGTTCAACGGCAGTACCGCTGACAACTTGATGTGTTGCTGCGATATATAATAACATAGGTTCGCCCAGGTTGGCGCCAGCGAACGGTTGTTGCCGGTATGGCCTTTATTTCTTCGAGTCGGTGTGGCAGCATCCGTCCATTCGAAATGTTGGTCTTGCCCGGAGGAGGCGATGAAGGCGAGCCTTTTCTCCCAAGCAGGAGATGAAGCGACTTAAGGCGCTATGCATCCGTTTAGTTTTGTATCTGCTTGAGGTCTTTTGGAATATCAATTGTGGCGAGCTCGGTTTTGGCGGGTTTGCTTCAATTCCTCTACGGATCTGATGAAGCCAAGAGCTTTCCGGCTGAATGCAAGAGCGCATTTTCGGATTGAGCTTAATGTCATATGCTCGGAGGTTGTCGAATGTCACCCTCAAGTCTTCTACTAGAGTTCCGGCGTGTTTGGTCTTGGCGACCACATCGTCTCGTATGCCTCTCTGTTTTGCCTATCTGGGTAGCTAGACATGTTTGAATCATCGGCTGATATGTTGCGCGGTGTTTTTGAGTCGAAGGGCATTGTGTTGAAGCAGAATGGCCCATATGGAGTAATGAATGCCGTTGCGGCCTGATCTTTTCCGCCATCTTGATTTGATGGTATCCGGAGTATCGTCGAGGAAGCACAATGAATCCTGCCTGCGGTAGCATCGATGATTTAATTCGATCGAGGGAGGAAAAGGTCCTTTGGATAGGCCTTGTTAAGGTCTTTAAAATCGGCCTTGAGCGCCATGATTTGTCCTTTTGGTACCATTACTAGATTGGCTAGCCAGTCCGGATGTTTTATATCTCGATGAATCCGGCTTCTAAGAGTTTGGCTAGCTCCTCTCCCATTGCACTGTCTTTTGGGTTTGGAAAATCGCGAAGAGCTTGTTGGTGGCGTGAATCCTTTTAGGATATTTAGGCTGTGCTCTGCCAGCCAGCGTGGGATTCCTAGCATGTCTGAAGGGTGCCAGGAAAAAATGTCCCAATTTTCCCGAAGGAATTCTCGTAGTGCATCTTGACATCGGGACTTAATTGTGCCCCGATGGAGCCGTCTTTGTGGGGTCCGTTGGATGGACCTGAAATTTGACTATTTAAATACATTGGTTTAAAGAGGTGGACTTGGACCTCTTATCGGTATCACATCGTCCTATCCACCGTGGGGCTTGGCGTAGTTAGTTCCTCATCCGCTAGGGCCGGACAATGCCTCTAGGGCGGTCGCGGCTATCTTATCTTCGGTAGTCTTGTATCACGGATCACGGTGAGTGATTATCCCATTGGGTCGGGCATTTTGAGCTTCATGTACCCGTGGTGGGGTATAGCTTGGAAGATTGTGAATGCCTCTCGCCCTAACAAAGCGTGATATCCGCTGCGAATGGGGCCACTTGGAATGTGACCTCCTCGGACCTGTAATTGTCCGTGAGCGAACACTACATCTAGTGTGATTTTTCCTGTGCAGCGTACTTCCCGACTAGGGATTATCCCTCTGAAGGTTGTGCTGCTTCGCTCAATGTGGCTCCAGTCAATTTCCATTTTTTGAAGGGTTTCCTCATAGATGAGGTTTAATCCGCTGCCGCCATCCATGAGTACCTTAGTAAGAAGGAAACCGTCCACTATCGGATGAGGACCAATCGGTGGTGCTCTAGCTGTTGAATTTAGGTTAAATCGCTGGCGTTGAAGGTGATAGCCGTGTCGCTCCATGGATTTGTTGTTGCTACTTGGTAGACTTGGCGAGGCTGCGGATTGTTCGTTTCCGCATGTTATTTGATCGAAAGTCTCGAAAGCTATTAATACCGTCTTGATCTTCTTTGGGTTGGTTGCCGGGGCTAAAAAGCCTCGCCACTTTTGGCCACTGCCGTAGTATCCAACATGCTCGAAGGTGTGTGTTGGAGTGGTGCCCTCCGTCTTGTGGATTTTGCGGGGTCCGTTGAGCCATCCCTCGATCTGATTCCGTACCCTTAGGGGTTTTGCTTTTGGTTTTTAACCCAGGTGCTTGAGTATGAAGCATCCTTTTATTTTGGACTGGGTTTGTATTGGGGCGGATTGTCCCAAAACCTAGTTTGGTTTTCGGGCACTCTCCATCGTGCGTATTTTTTGTCACGATGGTCGCTAGGTCGGCGAGGCGTGAAACTTAGCGACGGTGATGGCGTTATGATTCCCTTGTCCGTGCAATTGTTGCAGAAAGATTGAAATCGCGCTTTCTTCACGGCGGTCCTTTATCTGTTCATAACCGGGAGAATCGGCCCGATAATGATGTCTTTGTTTCATCGGGCTCTTGCCGTGTTGAGATAGATCGCTTATGTTTGGGTGGGCGGGTGGAATTAAGTTCGGAACCCGCCGGATTCTGGCTCAAAGGCCAAGCTTCGAATTGAAGTTTGGTTTTTGGCGTTTTCCAACAAATCTGGTCGATGCGACTTTAGGTTCAGTATTTGATTAGCGTCTGTCCCTCTGCGGGAATCCGGCATGGAGGATCGGAATCCGGACATAGTTGGATTTTAACATAGAAGAAGAATCGCCGCATTGTTCCTCTTCACGACAACGTGGTGGGTAACTGGGAGAGTTAATTTCTCTCGGATCGGTTTAAGCCCAATCGATCATAGTCGATGCGACTCCCATGGCGGCGATCACGATCCAAGAGCTTCGTTTACGGAGGAGAGCTCGATCGGATCTAACTGCTCGGCGAATTCGAGCTGGCGTGAAGATCGCTTTTAATGACTTGAGAGGTCATTGTCGGCGGTGGCGAGCGAGTGATCATGAAAACCGCCTAGCGGATAGTCGGCGGCAAAGCTCCCTTGGCGGCGCCGTCTTTAAAGATGGGAAAAAGGCATCCTTCACGATGGTGGCGGCACGAGATGGGAAAGGCATCCTTCGATGGAGTCTGAGGAGTTCCGGACTGGGGGGTGTGCGGATAGCGAACTATCATCATCGGCGGACTCAAGACTATGAAGATAGAAGATTGAAGACTTAGTCCGTGTAGGATGGGACTTTCGTTGGCGTGGAAGGCAAGCTTGGCGTCTGGATATGTAGATCTCCTACCTTTGTAACCGAATTTGTGTAAACCCTAGCCCTCTCCGGTGCCTATATAAACCCGGACGGCTGTAGTCCATAGAGACGAACAACAATCATACCATAGGCTAGCTTCTAGGGTTTAGCCTCTTTGATCTCGTGGTAGATCCCTCTTGTAACACACATCATCAATATTAATCAAGCGGGGCGTGGGTTTTACCTCCATCGAAGAGGGCCCGAACCTGGGTAAACATCGTGTCCCTTGTCTCCTATTACCATCCGCCTAGGCGCACAGTTCGGGACCCCCTACCGAGATCCGCCGGTTTGACACCGACAGGCCCCTCTTTTAGTGAGCTACTTTGAGGCGAGTACATGGCTAGCCGATGGTGCAACCAGGATACCCCTAACCATTGGCACACATGTTTTTAAATGCGACCTAATTATCTTGAGTCATGAGGATTGGATGTGATATTAGGTATGGTTTGGATGTCAAAGTATGGAGTAAGCATTGACTGTGCTAGCAAATCAATTTATCTTAGTCATCAGCTTTGCTCTGCCAGACGTTCATAACATCTGGTGTTGCTCCTGCAGCAGGTTTGGCACCTAGCGGTGCTTCCATGACGTAATTCTGCTGTGTATCAATGAGGATAATCCTCAAGTTACGGACCCAGTCCGTCTAATTGCTACCATCATCTTTCAACTTTGCTTTCTCAAGGAACGCATTGAAATTCAATGGAACAACAGCACGAGCCATCTATCTACAATCAACATAGACAAGCAAAATACTATCAGGTACTAAGTTCATGATAAATTTAAGTTCAATTAATCATATTACTTCAGAACTCCACTGAGGGGGTCCTGCATTAGGGGGTCCTCGGACAGCCGGACTATATCCTTTAGCCGGACTGTTGGACTATGAAGATACAAGGTTGAAGACTTCGTCCCGTGTCCGGATGGGACTCTCCTTGGCGTGGAAAGCAAGCTTGGAAATACGGATATGTAGATCTCCTCCCTTGTAACCGACTCTAGGTAACCCTAGCCCGTGTCTATATAAACCGGAGGGTTTAGTCCGTAGGACAACAACAATCATACCATAGGCTATCTTCTAGGGTTTAGCCTCTACGATCTCGTGGTAGATCAACTCTTGTAATAATCATATCATCAAGATCAATCAAGCAGGAAGTAGGGTATTACCTCCATCGAGAGGGCCCGAACATGGGTAAACATCGTGTCCCCCGCCTCCTGTTACCATCCGCCTTAGATGCAAGCTCGGGACCCCCTACCCAAGATCCGTCGGTTTTGACACCGACATTGGTGCTTTCATTGAGAGTTCCACTGTGCCGTCACCACAAGGTTTGATGGCCCCTTCGATCATCGGCAACGATGCGATCCAGGGTGAGGTTTTCCTCCCCGGGCAGATCTTCGTATTAGAAAACGGCCGCTGCGAACCCTTTCGTTTAGCCATCTAGAGTGAGATTGAGAGCTCGCCCTGGCCATCAAGTCAGGTTTGGAAACTTTAACTATCTGCCGACATCGCGGAGACTTGATCTTTACTTGATTGAGCACATATCAGTGTGCCCGCCACGATCACGGCGAAACGACTTAGCTCTGCCGCGGACGGTGTTCGGGAGATCACACCTGTGCCTACTCCGGCCCTAGATCCGGGGTCGATTATGCCGTCCAAGG
This sequence comes from Aegilops longissima, assembly GCA_021605205.1. Taxonomy (NCBI): domain Eukaryota; kingdom Viridiplantae; phylum Streptophyta; class Magnoliopsida; order Poales; family Poaceae; genus Aegilops; species Aegilops longissima. The sequence goes on from CM038677.1 coordinate 190,140,454, forward strand.
ACGGGTGGATGGACCTCGCCTCGGAGGTCACACACTTTCGGTGGTAATAGAGGCGAATCTTGACTTCACCTCCTATGAGACATGTGCCCTTTGGATCCTCGGATTCATCGGCCCACGGGCCCGAACCGCTGTGTCCGTGCCCTGCTCGAATCTGTTTGGGCGCCGATCATGGAGTTCACCTCCGCGGATATCTTTCACTTTCGCCTTTTGGCAATGTGCTAAATTCATTAAGTCTCTCTCCTTGTCGGAGAACCTTGGCGGACTATGTCCGGCTAGAATGGGATCACGGAGGGCGGCGAAATTAGCGACCCACCCACCACCCACTTAGTAGCCTTTGCCGATGATTTAACCAACATGCTCGATTTGGCTCCGAAGACATCGGCGGTATGGACGGCGATGTAGAGGCGAACTGGAACCCGCCCGCAGGGTACTGGACTACCACCTCGTCGTATGATATTTACATGGTGGACACCCCCAAAGAAAGGCGATGGCGATAAGACAGCGGAGGATAATCCTCAAGCAGCAATCCAAGCACCGGCGTCGGTGGCGCGCTCTAAATCCGCCATAGCGGCGATACCAGCCAAGAGACAATAACGCTCCGGATAAGCGCCAGGCGATGACAATCCCCTCAGCCAGATCTCGGCGGGAGGATGAACAGCCTAGCCCCGAACAAGTAGCGGCGGAGAATCGGAGGATGACAATTACATACCTCTCTCCAAAGACGAAGTGAGCCTCGGCGACGAAGAATTTATCATGCCTGAGGATCCTGTCGAGCAGGAGCGCTTCAAGCGCCGGCTTATAGCCACAGCAAACAGCCTAAAGAAAAAGCATCAAAAACTTCGAGCTGGTCAAGACCTGCTAGCAGATAGATGGACTGAAGTCCTGGCGGTCGAGGAATACGAACTCGAGCGCCCAACCAAGAGTGACCCAAAGCGCGGGTTGCTACCTCAACTCGAGGAGGAAGCATTGAAACCTACATCACCAGCGTATGATGCGGCTGATCTACCACCTTGTGGCCGAGACAGAGGGGCATACCAGCCCGAAGTCCAGCCCGCACCCCGCCGCCATTCAAACAGCAATCCCAAGGCCTGGGGCAACACGCGGGACCTGCGAGGCGTATTGGGAAACAAAGCAGGACATGCGAGATCGATCTACAGATCTAGGGGGCGCGCCCCAACGCGAGACAAAGATCGTCACGCCGGATATACTAAAAGTAAATCCGGCCAGGCCGAATACAGCAAAGAAGACTCGTATGAACTGTGTCGTGATATAGCCCGCCGCAGGCACACACCCCTATGCTTCGCGATGAAGTAATGAATCGCGAATTCGGAGGGTTTAAACACGTAAACATTGAATCATATGATGGTACAACAGACCAGCGGTATGGATCGAGATTTCCTCCTCCATATTCACATGGCTCATGGTGATGATCTACATGCCATCAAGTACCTCCACTAAAACTCAAAGGACCAGCTCGGCATTGGCTGAATAGCTTGCGATGAACTCCATTGGCGGTTGGGAGGATTTGGAAGATCGTTCCTTGACAACTTCGGGCACTTATAATGCGACCACGGATCTTGATGACTTGAGCCATATAATTCAGCAGCCAGGGGAATCGGCCAGAAAATTCTGGACCAGGTTCCTAACCAAGAAAAACCAAATTGTCGACTATTCGGATGCTGATGTGACCTCATGTGTTATCGCCAAAAGTATGGTCAATAACACCAAACAGAGAAGGACAGAAAAGTATGTAATTCCTGCCAAGCGCAATGAGAAAAAGAAGCAGAAAGAAGCTACTGTTGGGCATGAAGGCAATCAAGAAATTGAATTGAGAGACAACTTTGTACGTTGTGGCAAGATGGCAACACGTATTTCTATTGGGCATGTCGAGCTTGTTGCAGCAGAGGACGTCGATCCACAATTTAGAACTCCATGCATGCAAACCCATCTACGTGAGCGTGTAAGGGAGTAGTACTAGATGTTTTGGCCTTTTGTGATCAGTGTGCCGTATTTTTAAATTATTTAATTAGTGATTATTTAGGAGAGTTGGATTAGTACTACTAGCAGACCGTGGCTATGGTTAGGTTGGAGTCCAATTAGTATTCGGCCCGTATAAAAGGAGTCCAGGTCGGTTGTACCTTGTGCCTGCGTGCACTATTAAAAGGGCCAGCCGGCCGTGTATCAGGGGGGGAGGTTTTTGGAGTTAATTAAACCAGAAAATCGCCGAGATGTGGCGGCGGCCAATTCTGTGGTATTGCTTCTGTTGAGAACCCATCGTGGTTTGTTCTTGTGCACGTGGATTGGAGAGCTGCTCCAATTGCTAAACGTGATCTGCTAAAGATCGTCCAGGTGATTCCGGCCATCGTGGGGTTCGCTTGTTGTTTGGTTGGGTTTGCATCTTGGTAAACCTAATTCTAGATCGTTGTCTGGCTGCTATATATAAACTGATTTGTACTGTGGAAGATTGAGAAATTGTTCGCGCCGTCGTTTTTCTGTCGACGTTCGCATCAAGTGGTATTCAGAGCAAGGTTGATCACAGTGCAAATTTTTTTTCTCGGATATTTGATTCAATTGTTTGAAAGATGGTGAACTCGCAGCATGAGAAATCTGATCATGAGGAGGGCGATGAACTTCCGGAGGATCTGAATATAAGTGATGATTTACGTATCCATCGATGTCGATCAAGGAGGCGAACAAGAAGCTTGGGACAAGGGTTGAGAGTTGTCGCAAATATTGTTGGAGTCGACGGCAGGTTGAACAGCGTTTGACCGCCCGTGACCGACAACGCATGCGATAGTCTGGTGGTGACTGCGAGTCTTAATCGGCTCACCGCAGCAGTTCAACGCCGAGGCGAAGATGTGGCACCCGACAGTCCGCTCACCACGGCGGCGTCGTGACCGCAACAATGGCGATGATGGTGATTTTTACGAGGATTCGATGCCCATGGGCTTACCTCACCGACCACGGCATGATCTTTGGGGCTCATCGCCATGCTGGGCGGGCCGTGACTATGGCGCAATGGTGCCACGAGGATGATGGTTTGGGTCGAATCAAGATAACCATACCTGAATTCTCGGGACGTTGTGCTGATCCGGAGAAATATTTGGAGTGGGAGATCGGCGTAAATCAGATTTTGATGGTCACAACTACTCCGAAGAAGAAGGTTCGTGTTGCATCTATGGAATTTACAGAGTATGCTCTTGTATGGTGGGATAATAAGAACCGTACTAATGAGCGACCAGCGACATGGGCTGACATGAAGCGAATCATGAGGGAACGTTTTGTGCCTGCTTACTACACTCGCCAGCTTCATAGTAGACTGCGTCGTCTAGTGCAAGGTACGAAAACAGTTGATGAGTACTATAAGGAGATGCAAGTTTTGATGATCCGTACAGCTGTGCGTGAGTCTGCGGAGGCGACCATGGTACGTTTCTTTGAGGGGTTAGAAGAAAAGATTCGCGACCGTGTTGATTTAATGCAATATAATGATATTCATGAGTTGCTTCATCAAGCGGAGCGTGCTGAACGTTGGGTATTGGAGAAGCAAGCTTCAGAGACTCGTCCAACTTACAACAGTGGGCGACGTGGTTCTTCTCCTATTGATGGTGGGTTTAGTGCTAAACCAACTCCTTCTTATAAGTCGGGAGGCATTGAACAGAGCAAAGTGGCGGCTGCGGCAATGGAGGTTTCTCAGGTTTCATCTAATGCGTCATCATCTCATCATCGTAATATTATTTGCCACAAGTGTGGAGGACGTGGACACATGAAGCATGAATGTTCCAATCAACGAAGGGTTCTACTTGTTGATGCGGAATATATTTCAGAATCTGAAGATGAGACGCCTAAGTTAGAGGATGGAATTGAAAGAGGTCATGGTGATACCATACTATGTTATCCTCAAGATGATCCTGATATGGAGAGTTTGCTAGCACATAAGGTCCAGCGAGATGACAAGACCATTGTTGAACAAGGACAACGGCGGAGTATTTTTCAAACTGCATGTATCATCAAGGGTGAGGTTTGCATACTGATAATTGATGGCGGCAGTGCTAGCAACATGATTAGCAAGGATGTGGTGGAGTCTCTTTCTTTGTCAACATGGGAGCACCCAAAACCATACTATATGAAGTGGATAAATGATGTGGGCAAAGTGAAGGTAACACATAGGGTGAAGGTGCCTTTTTCTGTTAATGGCTATGTTGATAAGGTGGAATGCAACGTTATGCCATTACATGTTTGTCACCTTATTTTGGGGCGTCCATGGCAGCATGATGTTAACGCTCTTCATCATGGGCGAACAAACATGTATACTTTTATGCATAAGGGTGAGTTCTATGCTATTCTTCCCAAGGATGCAAACACTATTAAGTGTACTGTTGAAGTGTTCAAGAAAAAATCAGCAAAGTATAGGTCAAAACCGAGGACAGTTTTCTTTCAAGGAAGGGAGGATGATGTGACCTCATGTGTTATCGCCAAAAGTATGGTCAATAACACCAAACAGAGAAGGACAGAAAAGTATGTAATTCCTGCCAAGCGCAATGAGAAAAAGAAACAGAAAGAAGCTACTGTTGGGCATGAAGGCAATCAAGAAATTGAATTGAGAGACAACTTTGTACGTTGTGGCAAGATGGCAACACGTATTTCTATTGGGCATGTTGAGCTTGTTGCAGCAGAGGACGTCGATCCACAATTTAGAACTCCATGCATGCAAACCCATCTACGTGAGCGTGTAAGGGAGTAGTACTACATGTTTTGGCCTTTTGTGATCAGTGTGCCGTATTTTTAAATTATTTAATTAGTGATTATTTAGGAGAGTTGGATTAGTACTACTAGCAGACCGTGGCTATGGTTAGGTTGGAGTCCAATTAGTATTCGGCCCGTATGAAAGGAGTCCAGGTCGGTTGTACCTTGTGCCTGCGTGCACTATTAAAAGGGCCAGCCGGCCGTGTATCAGGGGGGAGGTTTTTGGAGTTAATTAAACCAGAAAATCGCCGAGATGTGGCGGCGGCCAATTCTGTGGTATTGCTTCTGTTGAGAACCCATCATGGTTTGTTCTTGTGCGTGTGGATTGGAGAGCTGCTCCAATTGCTACAGGTGATCTGCTAAAGATCGTCCAAGTGATTCCGGCCATCATGGGGTTCACTTGTTGTTTGGTTGGGTTTGCATCTTGGAAAACCTAATTCTAGATCGTTGTCTGGCTGCTATATATAAACTGATTTGTACTGTGAAAGATTGAGAAATTGTTCACGCCGTCGTTTTTCTGTCGACGTTCGCATCAGATGCAGAGGCCTTAGCAGCATTCAAGCATAACAACCGTGACGAGTGGCTCGCCCAACACCTCGGCCAGGAGAAGCCGAAGTCTATGGCAGCCCTCATGACACTCATGACCCGCTTTTGCGCGGGCGAGGATAGTTGGCTGGCTCGCAGCAACAATACATCAAGAAATCCTGGCACTTCAGATACCAAAGATACTAATGGTAGACCGCGTCGTAACAGACACAAGCGTCGCAGGAACGGCGATAACGCCGAAGACACGGTAGTCAATGCCGGATTCAGTGGTTCTAAATCCGGTCAGCGGAAAAAGCCGTTCAAAAGAAGTAATCCGGGCCCGTCCAGTTTGGACCGCATACTCGATCGCTTGTGCCAAATTCACGGCACCCCCGACAAGCTAGCCAATCACACCAACAGAGAATGTTGGGTGTTCAAGCAGGCCGGCAAGTTGAATGCCGAAAACAAGGACAAGGGGCTGCATAGCGACGACGAGGAGGAGCCTTGGCTGCCGAACAGAGGAGGACAGAAGAGGTTCCCTCCACAAGTGAAAACGGTGAACATGATAGACGCAACCCACATTCCCAAGAGGGAACGGAAGCGTGCACTAAGGGACGTCTATGCGATGGAGCCAGTCGGCCCAAAGTTCAACCCATTGTCCTCTTGTCCGATCACATTCGATCGCACGGACCACCCCACTAGTATCCGTCATGGCGGTTCTGCTGCATTGGCCCTTGACCCCATCATCGACGGATTTCACCTCACTTGAGTCCTTATGGACGGCGGCAGCAGCCTGAACCTGCTCTATCAGGATCTAGTGTGCAAAATGGTTATAGACCCCTCGAGGATCAAACCCACTAAAACCACCTTTAAAGGTGTCATCCCAGGTGTAGAGGCACATTGCACGGGCTCAATCACACTGGAAGTGGTCTTCGGATCTCCGGACAACTTCCGTAGTGAGGAGTTAATCTTCGATATCGTCTCGTTCCGCAGTGGCTATCACGCACTGCTCGGGCGAACCGCATTAGCTAGATTCAATGCGGTACCGCATTATGCATACCTTAAGCTCAAAATGCCAGGACCTCGTGGGGTTCTAACAGTCAATGGAAACAGAGAGCGCTCACTCTGCACGGAGGAGCACACTGCGGCCCTAGCTGCAGAAGCACAAAGCAGCCTTTTAAGGCACACTGCCAATTCGGCGATAAAACCCCCGGACACCTTCAAGCGAGTCCGGAGTAATCTGCAACAGGATCGCCTGGCACGTTCAGAGCTTGCCTAGCAATTCGGTCCCCGTCCTAGTCCCAGTCAAGCGACGAAATCTGTGCCACTCGTACATAATTACGCACTAAAAATACCATGGGCATAGGCGGTGGCACGGCCAAGGCACGTCCCACAATGCGGCTCAACCGCCCCTGGGGCTGCATACCTTTTCATCTCTCTCTTCGGGACCTTACTCTCTGGAGCCCCTTTTGGCAAATTCGATTGTTGGGACGACACGGAAGGAAATACCAAGGAAGCAAGAAGCTCGATGTACAAGGAATCCCTGGTGGTCTCGGATAACGATCAAAAATCGTATTTTAAATACCCATACGCAGCTTGCCCTTGGATAGGACATGTCAAATAGTCCTATTTTTTGCTTATTGTACTACTTGTATCCGTACGCTTCGACGTATTATCTAATAACAATGCATAGCGTTAGTCTATTACTGCATTGCCTTTGCTTTTTTTTCCTTTCCTACTTATTTACGACAAATTGCACCCATACATTCTGGTACGACCAATACGCCAGGGGCTTCAGTATACCCCATAAATACGGCGTGAGAAGTCCGAACACTTTCGACAGTGCGGCACCCCGAACTTATAGCACTATATGCATCAGCTCCGAATCATGTCTTGGGTCAATAGTTGGGTTTGCCCGGCTCCCATGTTTTGGTACCTTACTTTCCACAATATCGGCTAAGGTAGCTGGAGAACTATCATGATCGTGTCCCGGTTCTTCTGGACGAGCACCTCAGTAGAGAAAGATGAAAACTGATTGTCATGATAAGGCGAGAGTTGGTCGCTGTTCGAGAGGCCTCAAGTCCTTAAAGACTTTTTCCGCTTTGGGCGAGGTGTCGGCCTTGTCCGGCTTAGGCGTATATAGCGCCCCAAATTCGGCCTTCCGAATACTAGGGGCTTCGCCAAAGTTTAAAATTGTAGAATTCTATGGCTAAGTGAGAGTAATAAAATCTTATAGTCCGATTGCCTGGTTCACAGTGAACACCTCCTTCAAGGACCCAAAATTGGGATAAAGAGTGCTGAGGTTTATCCGAACACCTCAAGATTAGTTACATGGGGCGAAGCCGACGACTGGCCAACTCTCAGACTTCATAAACGGCCGCACAGAAGGTAATATTTTAAATTCACAAGCGTTGCATAGCGCAAATGAACTCATTTCATATTACAGGATCATATGAGTACATTTATTCAAATATTACATCCTTAGCACATTCCTCCGCTAGGCTAAGCACCCTTCAGACTTGTCATAATACAACCAGGCTTATGGTGCTCCTTCCCCTCCGGGCGGCCCCTCAGCCACCAGCTTCTCAGCATCCATCTTCCCCTAGTGCACCTTCGCCCAGGCAAAAGCCCTGCGTGCACCCTCGATGCAGACGGATCGCTTTATGACTTCAAGCCCTGGGCAGGCATTCACAAGCCGCCTCACCAGACCGAAGTAGCTGCCTGGCAGGGGATTGCCAGGCCACATCCGGACTATAAGACCCTTCGTGGCCTGTTCGGCCGCCTTATGGAGCTCGACCAGTTGCTTCAGCTGGTCGCTCAAGGGCATTGGGTGTTCGGTCCCAGTATACTGAGACCAGAACAACTTCTCCGTCGAGCTCCCCTCCTCGTCCCGGTATAACTCCGCGGCATCTGACACACTGCAGGGTAGATTTGCGAACGCTCCTGTAGAGCTCCGAACTCGGTAAGTAAAAAGAAACTTTCCTTCACATGCTTGCTTTGCATAATGAATGCCTTACCCGCCGCTATCTTCTTAACCGCCTCAATCTCCTGGAGGGCCTTTGGGCTTCGGCCTTGGCATGTTGTGGCGCGCCGAGGGCCTTCGCAAGCTCGCACTCTTGCGCCTTAGATTCAAGCTCCAAGGCCTAGTGTTTATTGACGAGAGCCTCGAGCTCTTGATGCATCTCGCCTATTCGGCCTCTTGTTTTCAAGGCCAGCGCGCGCCTTGGCCGCTTTGTCTTCGGCCTTGATAGCGCTTTTTCAGTGGCTGCCACTTGGTCGTGGCCCCTAGCAAATTCATGATGATCCTATTATTTTACAACCAACTTTATATATATATATATATATATATATATATATATATATATATATATATATATATATATATAGACAAGGTATCCTTACCTTTGTTCTCTTCGAGCTGCCTCATGGTAAGGCCGAGCTCTTCCTTAGACCGCTCAAGGTCCTGCTTCAATGCGGCGACCTCCCAGATATGTGCGGCAAATGCCAGCCAGCCGAAGCCTTCCCATATGCACATAGACATATTTTGATTAGACTCCTGTGGATATTGATTGATCCTCTGCTCGCCTTTCTTTGTAACACCAAGCGAGCATCGTGGGCTACCGCCTATGCTGTAACATTTTCTCATAATTTGATCACTTACCTCAAAGCCTGTTAGGAGGCTGGCACATGCTTCAGTCAGTCCGCTTTTGGCGGACTGAACCTTCTCGATCCACGCACTCATGATAGTGTGGTGCTCTTCGTCAATGGATGCGCCGCGAAGCGCTTCCAGCAAGTAGTCCGACGCCTCTGGATGGACAGAGGCCATCGGCGCAGGCGGCTTGCCCATCTTAGCGAGGGGTCGCCTGACAGAGTCCGGAACCACTGGAGGTTCCGGCGCAGTATTCAGCTGGGGGCCGAATTTGCTGCCCCCGTCATCGGAGCCCACGGGAGTCTTGCTCCCCTTGCGCCCAGTGTCCGGAAGGTCGCCTTGAGGCGCCTCCAGGACTACCTCTCCTTCGTTCGGTGCCCTTTGAGACAACACCTCGACGTTGTCCGTAGGGCGAGGGGAGGAGGCGGTCGGAAGTGAATCGTTGTTCAGGTCCGATGGGCCCAAAGAATCATCCGACGAAGATACGTCGATGCGGGCTCGGGAGGGGCTGCATAATCACACGCAGCATAATAAGAAACAGTACAATAAGACGTACCAAGAATTATTATGGTATCTGGATACTTATGACTTCGCCAGGGGCTTGTCCCGGGGCAACCACTCGTCGTCGCTATAGGCGGCCGTCATGGAGCAGTCCGGGAGGAGGGTCCTTCCCTTCTTGGACCCTTCGGCCTCCCCGGATGGGGCGGCCTACCTTTTCTTGTCCCCCCCCCCCCCGGCTGGGGGGGAGAACTTTCCTCTGCCTCCTCCTCATTTTCGTGGGAGGAGTGCGCCTTGGTGTTTTCGGACGATGAGTCCGATATAACCTTGCGCCGGAGACCCTTCCTGGTCCCCGTGGCCTTCTTCTTGGCCTTCTTCTCAGGCACCTCATAAGGCGCCGGAACCAGCATCTCCGTTAGGAGAGCGTCTGCCGGATCTTCGGGCAGGGGAGCCAGACAATCGATCCGCTCCACAGTCTCTACCCAGTCCTGTTAAATGGCTTGGAGGCTTAGATCTCGCGCGCAGTTATACTGGGGAAAAGAACATCTCACGAAATGTAAAAAGGCTTACCGGATTGGGAGGACGCTTTGCGCTGAGTCCGCGGTCCTCGGTAAGGGGAGGAGGTACCTCGGAGCCCTTGAACAACACCCTCCAGACGTCCTTGTGCATCGTGTCGAAGAGCTCTCGTAGCGTCTCGTGCTCGGCCGGGTCGAACTCCCACAAATTGAATGCCCGTCTTTGACACGGGAGGATCCGGCAGAAGAGCATGACTTGGACCACATTGACGAGCTTGATTTTCTTGCTCATCATGTTTTTGACGCACGTCTGAAGTCCGGTCAGCTCTACCGAGGAACCCTGTGACAGGCCCTTCTCTTCCGTGAGGTGAGCTGCATGGGGATTCTGTGTCGAATTTGGGGCCGCCACCCGGTTGGTGTCGCTGCTCGGTGATGTAGAACCACCTCTATTGCCACCCCTTTATGGTCTCCACATAGGAGCCTTCGAGCCAGGTGACGTTAGGCATTTTGCCCACCATGGCGCCTCCGCACTCTGCTTGCTGGCCGACCACCACCTTCGGTTTAACATTGAAGGTCTTTAGCCACAGGCCGAAGTGGGGCTTAATGCGGAGGAAGGCGTCGCACACGACGATAAACACCGAGATGTTGAGCATGAAATTGGGGGCCAGATCATGAAAATCCAGCCCGTAGTAGAACATGAGCCCGCGGACAAACGGGTGGAGGGGAAATCCCAGTCCGCGGATGAAGTGGGTAAGGAATACCACCCTCTCATGGGGTTCTGGAGTAGGGACGATCTACCCCGCATCTGGCAGCCGGTGTGCGATATCTGCGGCCAGATATCCTGCTCCCCGTAGCTTTATGATGTGCTCCTCCGTAACGGAGGATACCATCCACTTGCCTCCCGCTCTGGACATGCTTGGAGTGGTTTGAGGAGGAAATGCGAACTTGGGTGCTGGAGCTTGAGTGGGCAAGAATGGATGAGCAAGGAGGAAGATGGCGTGGGTAAAAAGAGGAATCCCTATCCCTTTATAAGGGCGGAGGAAACTATATGCCTCCCCACCTGCCGGGTAAAATCGCTTATTCCCCAAGCACCATAATTGATGGCACGGTTGGGTTACCCACACCCGTATTGATGTGAATCCCGTGATAAGGGGACACGATCTCTGCTTCGACAAGACGTGCCAAGAAAACCGCCACGCAATGTGTGCAGTAGCTGGTTGAGAAAAACGGTTCGAATAGTGACCGGGCCGTGGTATGATGTCATGCTGCCAAGTGTGTCAGCAGATTAGATTTGTGGAAATATTATTCTCTCTACGGTGGTGTGTGGAATTTGTTTTGCAGAGCCGGACACTATCCTTGTGTTCAAAATCTTTTATGGAGTATTCGGAGGAGGAACCCGCTGAGGGAGTCCTGGACTAGGGGGTGTCCGGATAGCCGAACTATCATCTTTGGCCGGACTCCTGGACTATGAAGATACAAGATTGAAGACTTCGTCCCTTGTCCGGATAGGACTTTCCTTGGCGTGGAAGGCAAGCTTGGCGATACGGATATGTAGATTTCCTCCCATTGTAACCGACTGTAACCCTAACCCTATTCGTGTCTATATAAACCAAGGGTTTAGTCCAGAGGACACAACAACAATCATACCATAGGCTAGCTTCTAGGGTTTAGCCTCTCGATCTCGTGGTAGATCTACTCTTGTACTACCCATATCATCAATATTAATCAAGAAGGAGTAGGGTATTACCTCCATCGAGAGGGCCCAACCTGGGTAAAACATCGTGTCCCTTGTCTCCGTTACCATCCGCCTAGACGCACAGCTCGGGACCCCCTACCCGAGATCCGCGGTTTTGACACCGACATTGGTGCTTTCATTGGGAGTTCCTCGTGTCGTCACCCATAGGCCCGATGGCTCCTTCAATCATCAAGAACGACGCAGTCCGGTGAGACTTTCTCCCGGACAGATCTTCAGATTCGGGCGGCTTTGCGCTGCGGGCCAATTCGCTAGGCCATCCGAGCAGATCGAAAGCTACGCCTGGGCATCAGGTCAGATTTGGAAGCTTGAACTATACAGCCGATGTCGCGGAGACTTGATCTTCGACGGATTCGAGCCACAGCCGAGCGTACAGACCGTCTCGATGGGTACGATCTAGCTCTCGCCACCAATAAAGGCCTCGAGGTTGCACCAAAGGCCCGCCCGACCCTTAATCCGAGACGGTTTCGCCCGATCGAGGACGGTTGGTGGACACCGCCTCGGGATGAAATCTCTACGGCGATTGAGCCAACACCATCCCCGTCCTTTGCAAAGCTCGTGACTCCTGTGTGCCGGACTCCTTTCCGGACCAACCTCCGCTACCGCCACCGAATCCGATCGGGCGCCGTTATGGAGTTCACCGCCATGACATCTTTCAAGACTCGCCTTTGGCGATATCCTGAACTCATTAAATTCTCTTTGTCGTGGGAACCCCGGTCAACCACGGTCGAAGGTTGGGATTGACGATGAAGAAACACCACCCACTTTGTAGCCACCGCCGATGACTTAACAGACATGCTCGATTGACCGCGGACATCGACGATATGGACGACGATGCCGGAGACGACTAAGAACCAGCGCCCATAGGGCAATCGGATGGCCACCTCAACTTACGATATATATATGGTGGACACACCTAAGGGAAGCGATAACGAGGAACGACGAGACGCTGAAAAGAAAATTCTCGAAGCAATCAAAGCGGTGGCGTAAGCGCCGCCAAAACCCCACCTCGACAAAGATAGCGCCACACGCACTCCAGCCATAGAGCAGGGTGAGCCGCCGACGCACTTAACATGCCATTGAGCAACCATCCGAACAGGCCAACTTGGACAAACAACCCGTCCCGGCAAGGACAATAATCCGGACGATCTCATGCGGACACGCTATTGGATCAAGAACCTCCACAAAGAGCTCCTCGCCATCGCCAGAGCTTGAAAAAAGTAAACAGAGGCTCGTAACAGCGGAAGACGACCAATGAGATGGAGTAAATTACTCAACATCAGAGATAAATATGGCGACATACCGCCAAGCAAAGAGCTACCCAAAGCGCAAACCATCGCCCGAATTCGATGGGGAGGCCATAGAGCCCCCACGATCAAAAAAACAAAGAGGCCGCCGGTCGGATAGACGACCACATGGAAAACGAGAGCGCAAGCGGCACCGCACACAAGCCGACACGCGATCCGCATAAGGATTCAAGACTAAAAGGATGGCCCAATTAGATCTATCTACGGGCCAAGGAAACAAGTTCGCGAGCAATACAACACGCCAAATATCCAACATCATGGCACACCCAACATAGGGGGCGCGCAAGCACCTCTATGTTTCACCGATGAGGTGCCGGATCATGAATTTCCAGCGGGATTCAAGCCCGTAAACATAGAGGCATACGACGGAACGATGCACTTAGAGTCTGGATTGAGGATTATATCCTCCACATACACATGGCGAGAGGAGATGATCTCCACGCCATAAAATACCTACCCTCAAGCTCAAAGGGCCAGCGACATTGGCTTAAAAGCCTCCCCGAAAACACCATTGGTAGTTGGGAAGAGCTTGAGGATGCTTTTGGCCAATTTCTGTGGAACCTATGTCCGACCTCCGGGACGCAGACGATCTAAGTCACATAACCCAACAGCCCGAGAGTCAGCTCAAAAATTCGGAACAGGTTCCTCACCAAAAGAACCAAATAGTAGACTGTCCGGACGCCGAAGCCTTAGCAGCTTTTAAACACAACATCCGAGACGAATGGCTCGCCAGACATCTTGGCCAGGAAAAGCCAAGAACAATGGCCGCACTAACAAGCCTCATGACCCGCTTTTGCGCGGGAGAGGATAGCTGGCTAGCAAGATGCAGTACCAGCGACCCAAGTACATCCGAAGTCAGGGATGGGAACGGGAAACCATGACGCAACAAGGACCAGCGCCAGATTAAGGGGAACGGTCCAAAGAGCGCGTCAGTCAACGCCGGATTCAAAAGCTCACGGTAGAACAATAAAAAAGTGCCCCTTAAGGACAATAGCGATGAGCTATCCAACTTAAACAAAATCTTGGACAAGATATGCCAAATCCACAAGATTCTGGAAGCCCGCAAACCATACCCACAGAGATTGTTGGGTCTTCAAGCAGTCCGAAGACTCAACGCCGAACACAAGGGGCTCGACACACCAAGTGAGGATGATGACGAGCACCACAAGCAGAGCCCGGAAAACAAAAAGAATTTCCCACAAGAGGTCAAAACAGTAAACTTACTTCAAGTAACAAAAGGAAAACAGAGCGGCACCCATTGCATTACGCTACCGCACAATCTACCCCAGTGAGTCCCAACACCTGGTTGTCAAAACCAATTACCTTCGACCATCGTGACTACTCCAAAGTATCCTAACGCAGGATGGACTGCCTTGATACTAGAACCTATAATCGATTGTCTTCAATTTACGCAAGTCCTAATGGACAGCGGCGGTGATTTAAAGCTGCTATATCGGGACACAATCCGCAACATGGGGATAAACCCAAACAGGATTAGCCATAGCAACACTTCCTTCCAAGGAATAATGCTGCACATATGCCCATTGTGCGGGCTCCCTACTATTGGAAGTTATGTTCGCTCACCCGACAACTTCCGTCGGAAAATTTGGTCTTCCACATCGCCCCATTTAAAAGTAGCCATCAAGCACTCTTTGGGACGCCAAGCTTACCGCTTTAACGCAATACCACATTATGCATATCTTAAACTTAAAATGCCCGGTCCACGAGGCATCATTTCATTAAAGGGAAGCTGCGCGTGTCCCTCAAGGAAAGAATGTGAGACTGCCTTAACAGCCTCACATTAATACGGCCTTGCTCGCCAAAAGCGTCTAAAGCAAGTCGTTCAGACCCTGGACACGGTTGGGCGAGTCCGACATAAATAAACATGATGCTTACTAGCCGCGTGCCCCCCTTACAAGGGGCTCCACGCATGTACAACAAGAGACAATAAAGCTCAATTTTACGCATTTTTGAATCACACTCTATTTTATTTCCAATTACATTTTAGCGCGATCTTTTTCAAACTAAGTTCCTCTCTTTTACAGATGAACGCCGTGCTATACCCGTCCAGGATACGGCACAACGGAGACACATGCGCAGACGTGTAGCAGGGACCCGTTGCAAGGATTCTTTTCAGATTAAGACCCTGCATAAACCTTTTTCACTGTCTCTTGTTGTTAGTCATCCTCCGGTCTCTTACTATAACCGAGGAGGAGGTTGGCGTTTTGGCATCGGCCGCGTCAGAATTTTGCACGTACCTGGACACCAGGGGCTTGTTACCAAGGGCATTGTTCGCCCGCTTTATAAAAGACCGAATACCTTAGGGAGTGTTCGCGCCTCGAGTTAGGCCTTATATGCATCAGCTCAATCATGTCTTTGGTCAAATGTTGGGTTTTCCGGCTCCTGTGTTTTGCTGCCTTACGTTCCGTTCTATCGGCTAACGCGGCACTGTGGAGAACTATGCGATTGTACCTTCGTTCGCCGGGCGAGCACCTCAAGAGAGAAAGCCAAAACTGACTGTCATGATATAGCAAGAGACTGGTCAACCACTCGATGACTCACCGAATGTTTAGAATTCCTCCGCATTAACGAAGGACCGTTTTCGGTCGGGCACATACGCACCCGATTCGGGAGAGTGCGGTGCCCTGTGGGCTATATAGTAGCCCCACCATCGAACTCCTATGGCTAAGTGAAAGTGATAAAGCATTATAGTCCGGTTGCCTAGTTTGCTACGCTACCACCTCCTTTATAGGACCAAGACGTTGATTATGTGAAAGCGCGACTTCTTTGTAAACACCCCACACTATGTGCGTGGGGGCTGAAGTCAAGACTGCCATCTTTCAGGTTATATACATATATACATCAATGGTCGCACAGGAGGTAGTTTGCTACTTGAAGGCACAAGTATAAAAAGCTCTTACATTAAATTGAAACGTTGTTTCATAAAATTACACATGTCATTCAAACATAACATCCTTCGAGCATCGTCTCTATTAAACGAGCGCCCGAAGACTTCCTCAAAATAGCGCCGATCGGTACTCGGCTGCCGTCCGAATCTGGGACTTAATATCGGTGGCCTTCATCTCAACCAAGATGCCTTGACACGGCAAGAGCCATCCGCGCCCCCTCAATACACGCCGACCGCTTCATTGCGCCGTACGCGATACCGCACTCAAGGAACTTCTGCACTAAGCCAAAATAACTCTTCGGTGGGTCCGCTCGCCACAAATGAGTCATTACATGCTTCATGGCAAGTCCGAATAATCGATTCAGCTCGCCCATTCGCCAACCGATCGGTCAACGGAAGAGGACGCCTCGGACTATGGAATTGCGACCAAAATAGCTCTTCCCTTCGTGCCCTTCCGCCTTGGAAGTGCTCAATCGCGTCTGCAGCGCTCACCGCTAAGTCCAGATAAGCATCCTCCGAACTCCACAGCTTGTCCAACTGAGCATACTTCGGATCCGTATATTTCCTCCGCAGCAGAAACAGTTTTCCAGCCGCAATATCCCCGGCCTGACTCAGCTCCTCCTTGGCAGCTCTCATAGCGGAACGGGCATCCTTGGATTCGGCGGTGGCCTTTTTCAGGTCCTTTTATTCCGCTTGACGTTCCTTTTCAAGAACCTCGCAGCGGTCGGTAGTATTCTTCGCCAGGCCAAATCGCCATTTCCTCTTTGCTTCGGCAGTGAGCAGCCCGTTCGGCTTTCAGCTCTTCGGCCGCCTTTAAAGCGGCCGCATTACTCTTTCGGGCTTGCTCTTTAGCTCGGCCAAGTTCCGCCAGCAGCCTCTCCACAGCAGCGGCACCGTCTGCATCAAATCGTTTATTGATCAGCGCGATGTCCGCATCCGCCTCGTAAAGTTGCCGCTTTAGTTCGGCAAATTCATCAGTCCGGCTAGCCACCGGACGCCCTGCCACCTACATAGGAACGGCGACATGTTAGTACTGAGATTATGATCCTTGGCACGCTGTCAGTTGTGACAGCTTACCGAGTCTCAGGGGCTACTGTCAATACAGGGCGATTCTATATGCATAAGCGCCGAAGGTACATCATTTTTTCAGACCTCAAACCCGTCAATAAACTTGGCGGCTTCATGCAATC
This sequence comes from Aegilops longissima, assembly GCA_021605205.1. NCBI lineage: Eukaryota > Viridiplantae > Streptophyta > Magnoliopsida > Poales > Poaceae > Aegilops > Aegilops longissima. Next base: position 190,157,542 of record CM038677.1, read on the forward strand.
CGCTCTCGGCGGATGCAATTCTTTCAATTACCGTAGCCATTAGCGCACGGTGATCTTCTCGAGATATACGCTTCCCGAGCAGGTCCTTCAGCTCCTCCGACCGCACGCCGATTGGCGCGGACCGTCTGCCCCGCCGGACTGGGAAACTCTCCGTGCGACACTTGAGGTGGTCGCCTACCACACGAAGGCGCGATAGGTGGAGGCGTTGCTCTCTATCATCTCGGACGAAGATCCTCAAGACGAGCTCACGAGAAGGGCTGAGATCCGAACTACAAGGTACAATTTCGTTATCTTCGTAAATAAATCTGAGGATGTTCTTTATTCACGGGACCCCTTCTTTTTACTTACGGCTTGTTGGAGGGCTGATCCCTTGGGAAATAGTGCGGCTGGGGTACTTCCCGGCGCGGACTTTCTCGATGAAGACTTCTTTCCCGCTTTGAGGCCTTGGCTTCGAGTCTTGAAGCGGTCCTCTTCTCCCCATGGAGGGAGGATCCTGATCCCTCTTCCTTGAAAGCCTCCTTTGGAGGCGCTTCTTCCCTACCCCCCTTCGCCTTCTTTAAAAGCGCGGCCTTCAACATCTTGGTCAAGTATGGGATCCGGCGTGGTCTCTGGGAGGAGCCGACACCTTATCAACTTTGCCTTGGCTATCCACTCCTGCTCAAGAAACGGCTCCCTTAAAGGACATATATATGATAAATGAATGAACAGCCTGTCCGTTACAGGTTACTTACTTGAGTATCCGGGTGATTGCAGCTTAGACCTGCGCCCTCGGTCAAGTCCGGACACTTCTCTTGTGATCCAAGAACAGTTTTACATCTCCTTGGGCGTCGCGCCCATAAAATGTTGGAGAGCTCGTGGTCCCTCCGGATTAAACTCCCACAGACGGAGGGGCAACGCTTGCAGGCGTAGGCGCCGAATCAGCATAACTCGCGCCGCCACGACCATATTGATCTCTTTCTTGGAGGTCTCGAATACGGCCCCGCAATGAGGAACGCCTTGGACGGCCCCAGCCGAGCCCCCGGTTGAACCATGATGCGAGCAGCTGTGGTGGACTGAGCGAAGGCGGTGGCGCCACCCATTTGGTGCCCCTTGAGCGGTGATATAAAACCACTCCCGTTGCCACAAACCAAGCTCCTCTTGAAAAGAGCCCTCGGGCCACGGAGCATCAAGACACTTGCTTATGACCGCCCCTCCAAGACTCGCTTGTTGCCCCTTGATCATCTTCAGCTCCACCTTGAACGTCTTGAGCCACAATCCAAAGTGAGGGGTAATATGGAGGAAGGCTTCACATACGACAATGAATGATGAGATATGGAGGATGGACTCGGATTCAAGTCATGGAAATCCAGCCCATAATAAAACATGAGCCCCCACACAAAGGGATCCGTGGAAGCCTAAACCTCAAGGAAGTGAGACACGAACACCACGCCTCGCCGGGCTCGGGAGGGAATGACCTGCCTGGAGCAGGCAGCCTATGCGAAATCTCGCCGGCTAGATACCTGGCGTCTCGCAGCTTTAGCACATCTTCTTCTGTGACGGAACAAGACATCCATCGGCCGAGCTGGTCGGAGCCGGACATTGTCGATGGTCCGAAGTGCCTAAATCTGAAGCTTTGGGTGTTAGAACTCGAAGCGCGAGGCGAATTCGATGGAGGGTGGAAAAAAGAAGAGGGCCTTGGTCTCATTATAAAGAGGTTGAATACCAAGAGCCCTCCCCGTGGTCGATTGGGACTCGCCTTCGATAGAGGAGGCGTGGCAACGAGCACGGTTGGGTTACCCACGTCCGTATTGATGAGAATCTCGGAATAAGGGGGCACGATATACGCTTTGATAATACGTGCCAAGGAAACCGCCTCGCTAAACGCGCTGAGGTGGGTCAGTAAAAAACGATTCGAATAAAGGCTTGGCGTGGTGTGATGTCACGCCGCTGAATGCGCCGCAGATCTGTGCAAAATTATTCTCTCTACGGTGGTATGTGGAACTTGTTTTGCGAGCGGACACTATCCTTGTGTTCAAAACCTTCTAAGTATTCGAGGAGGAACCCGCCTTGCAATGTCAAGACAATATGCGCGGACTCGTCGTCATTGAAGCCTGGTTCAGGGGCTCTGAGAGGAGTCCTGGACTAGGGGGTGTCCGGATAGCCAAACTATCATCTTTGGCCGGACTCCTGGACTATGAAGATACAAGATTGAAGACTTCGTCCCTTGTCTAGATAGGACTTTCCTTGGCATGGAAGGCAAGCTTGGCGATACGGATATGTAGATTTCCTACCATTGTAACCGACTCTATGTAACCCTAACCCTATTCGGTGTCTATATAAACCGAAGGGTTTTAGTCCGTAGGACGAACAACAATCATACCATAGGCTAGCTTCTAGGGTTTAGCCTCTCTGATCTCGTGGTAGATCTACTCTTGTACTACCCATATCATCAATATTAATCAAGCAGGAGTAGGGTATTACCTCCATCGAGAGGGCCCGAACCTGGGTAAAAACATCGTGTCCCTTGTCTCCTGTTACCATCTGCCTAGACGCACAGTTCGGACCCCCTACCTGAGATCCGCCGGTTTTGACACCGACACCCGCCTTGCAATGCCGAAGACAATCTGCGCGCCGGACTCATCGTCGTTGAAGCCTGGTTCAGGGGCTACTAAGGGAGTCCTGGATTAGGGGGTCCTTGGACAGCCGGACTGTTGGACTATGAAGATACAAGGTTGAAGACATCGTCCCGTGTCCAGATGGGACTCTCCTTGGCGTGGAAAGCAAGCTTGGCAATACGGATATGTAGATCTCCTCCCTTGTAACCGACTGTAATAACCCTAGCCCCTCCGTGTCTATATAAACCGGAGGGTTTAGTCCGTAGGACAACAACAATCATACCATAGGCTAGATTCTAGGCTTTAGCCTCTACGATCTCGTGGTAGATCAACTCTTGTAATACTCATATCATCAAGATCAATCAAGCAGGAAGTAGGGTATTACCACCATCGAGATGGCCCGAACCTGGGTAAACATCGTGTCCCCCACCTCCTATTACCATCCGCCTTAGACGCACAGTTCGGGACCCCCTACCCGAGATCCGCCGGTTTTGACACCGACACCCACTTAGATAGACATCCCTCTAATCATCTAAGTGATCACGTGATCCAAATCAACTAAACCATGTCCGATCATCACGTGAGATGGAGTAGTTTTCAATGGTGTTCACTATGTTGATCGTATCTACTATATGATTCACGCTCGACCTTTCGGTCTCAGTGTTTCGAGGCCATATCTGCATATGCTAGGCTCGCCAAGTTTAACCTGAGTATTCTGTGTGTGCAAAACTGGCTTGCACCCATTGTAGATGGACGTAGAGCTTATCACACCCGATCATCACGTGGTGTCTCGACACGACGAACTTTGGCAACGGCGCATACTCAGGGAGAACACTTTTATCTTGAAATTGAGTGAGAGATCATCTTATAATTCTACCGTCAATCAAAGCAAAATAAGATGCATAAAAGATAAACATCACATGCAATCAATATAAGTGATATGATATGGCCATCGTCATCTTGTGCTTGTGATCTCCATCTCCGAAGCACCGTCATGATCACCATCGTCACCGGCGCGACACCTTGATCTCCATCGTAGCATCGTTGTCGTCTCGCCAACTATTGCTTCTACGACTATCGCTACCGCTTAGTGATAAAGTAAAGCAATTATAGGGCGATTGCAGTGCATACAATAAAGAGAACAACCATATGGCTCCTGCTAGTTGCCAATAACTCGGTTACAAAACTTGATCATCTCATACAATAAAATATAGCATCATTCCTTGACCATATCACATCACAACATGCCTTGCAAAAACAAGTTAGACATCCTCTACTTTGTTGCTGCAAGTTTTACGTGGCTGCTACGAGCTGAGCAAGAACCGTTCTTACCTATGCATCCAAACCAAAATGATAGTTTGTCAAGTTAGTGTTGTTTTAACCTTCTCAAGGACCGTGCGTAGCCACACTCGGTTCAAATAAAGTTGGAGAAACTGACACCCGCCAGCCACCTCTGTGCAAAGCACGTCTGTAGAACCAGTCTCGTGTAAGCGTACGCGTAATGTCGGTCTGGGCCGCTTCATCCAACAATACCGCCAAACCAAAGTATGACATGCTGGTAAGCATTATGACTTATATCGCCCACAACTCACTTGTGTTCTACTCGTGCAAATAACATCAACGCATAAAACCTGGCTCGGATGCGGGGAACGTAGTAATTTCAAAAAAAATTCCTACGCGCACGCAAGATCATGGTGATGCATAGCAATGAGAGGGGAGAGTGTGTCCATGTACCCTCATAGACCGAAAGCGGAAGCGTTAGCACAACGTGGTTGATGTAGTCATACGTCTTCACGATCCGACCGATCAAGTACCAAACATACGGCACCTCCGAGTTCTGCACATGTTCAACTCGATGACGTCCCTCGAACTCCGATCCAGCCGAGTTTTGAGGGAGAGTTCCGTCAGCATGTGCGGTGTGGTGACGGTGTTGATGATGCTACCGACGCAGGGCTTCGCCTAAGCACCGCTACGATATTATCAAGGTGGAATATGGTGGAGGGGGGCACCGCACACGGCTAAGAGATCCAAGGGATCAATTGTTGTGTCTCCAAGGGGTGCCTCCCTCCCCGTATATAAAGGAGTGGAGGAGGGGGAGATGGCCGGCCACCCTAGGCGTTCCCCATGAGGAGTCCTACTCCCACCGGGAGTAGGACTCCCCCCTTCCAAGTGGGAGTAGGAGAGGAGAGGGAAGGAGAGAGAGGGGGAAAGGAAAGGGGGCGCCGCCCTCCCTCCTTGTCCAATTTGGACTGGGAGGAAGGGGGTGCGCGGCTGCCCTTGGCCACCCCTCCTCTTCTCCACTAGGGCCCAATAGGCCCATTAGTCTCCCCGGGGGGTTCCGGTAACCCACCGGTACTCCGGTATATGCCTGAAACTCCCGGAAACCATTCCGGTGTCCGGACATAGTCGTCCAATATATAGATCTTTACGCCTCGACCATTTCGAGACTCCTCTTCATGTCCGTGATCACATCCGGGACTCCGAACTACCTTCGGTACAGCAAAACACATAAACTCATAATATAACCGTCATCGAACTTTAAGCGTGCGGACCCTACGGGTTCGAGAACTATTTAGACATGACCGAGACACGTCTCCGGTCAATAACCAATAGTGGAACTTGGATGCTCATATTGGCTCCCACATTCTATGAAGATCTTTATCGGGCAAACCACATAACAACATACATTGTTCCCTTTGTCATCGGTATGTTACTTGTCCGAGATTTGATCGTCGGTATCTCAATACCTAGTTCAATCTCGTTATCGGCAAGTCTCTTTACTCGTTCCGTAATACATCATCCCGCAACTAACTCATTAGTTGCAATGCTTGCAAGGCTTATAGTGATGTGCATTACCGAGTGGGCCCAGAGATACCTCTCCGACAATCAGAGTGACAAATGCTAATCTCAAAATACGCCACACCAACAAGTACCTTCGGAGACACCTGTAGAGCACCTTTATAATCACCCAGTTACGTTGTGACGTTTTGTAGCACACAAAATGTTCCTCCGGTAAACGGGAGTTTCATAATCTCATAGTCATAGGAACTTGTATAAGTCATGAAGAAAGCAATAGCAGAATACTAAACGATCAAGTGCTAAGCTAACGGAATGGGTCAAGTCAATCACATCATTCTCCTAATGATGTGATCTCGTTTAATCAAATGACAACTCATGTCTATGGCTAGGAAACATAACCATCTTTGATCAACAAGCTAGTCAAGTAGAGGCATACTAGTGACACTCTGTTTGTCTATGTATTCACACAAGTATTATGTTTCCGGTTTATACAATTCTAGCATGAATAATATACATTTATCATGATATAAGGAAATAAATAATAACTTTATTATTGCCTCTAGGGCATATTTCTTTCAGTCTACATAGTTCTCGAACCCGTAGGGTCTGCACGCTTAACGTTCGATGAGGATTTGTATTATGAGTTATGTGGTTTGTGTTGGGGAACGTAGCAGAAATTCAAAATTTTCCTACGTGTCACCAAGATCTATCTATGGAGAAACTAGCAACGAGGGAAGGAGAGTGCATCTACATACCCTTGTAGACCGCTAAGCGGAAGCGTTCATGAGAACGGGGTTGAAGGAGTCGTACTCGTCGTGATTCAAATCACCGGAGATCCTAGTGCCGAACGGACGGCACCTCCGCGCTCAACACACGCGACAGCCCGGTGACGCCTCCCATGCCTTGATCCAGCAAGGAGAGAGGAGAGGTTGAGGAAGACTCCATCCATCAGCAACACAACGGCATGGTGGTGGTGGAGGGCGTGGCAATCCCGAGGCTTCGCCAAGCACCAAGGGAGAGGAGGAGGAGGAGGCAGGTGGCTGCACCAAGAGGAGATCAAATCATGTTGGGCAGCCCAAAACCTCAAGTATATATAGGGGAAAGGGGCTGCGCCCCTTTAGGGTTTCCCACCCCAAGGGGTGCGGCCAGCCCTAGATGGGACTTGGGGCGGCCAGAGGGGAGGAGTGCCTCCCAAGTCAAGTGGAGGCCCTCCCCTTAGGGTTTCCCCTCCCATGCGCATGGGCCTTGGGGGCTGGTTCCCCTGGCCCATTAAGGCTAGGGCGCCCCTCACAGCCCATGCTACTGTATTGGACGTGGTGGAACAATTTCTGGACCTCCGGACCCCTCCGAATCCTCCGAACCTTCCGAAGCTTCCGGTACAATACCGAAAAAACCCGAACTTTTTCGGAACCCAACAACAACTTTCCATATATAAATCTTTACCTACGGACCATTCCGAACTCCTCGTGACGTCCGGGATCTCATCCGGACTCAACAACATTCGTAACCACATACAAGCTTCCTATATAACCCTAGCGCCATCGAACCTTAGTGTGTAGACCCTACGGGTTCGGAGACAAGCGAGACATGACCGAGACGTTCTCCGGTCAATAACCAACAGCGGATCTGGATACCCATGTTGGCTCCCACATGTTCCACGATGATCTCATCGGATGAACCACGATGTCAAGGACTCAATCGATCCCATATACAATTCCCTTTGTCTAGCGGTATTTTACTTGCCCGAGATTCGATCGTCGGTATACCGATACCTTGTTCAATCTCGTTACCGGCAAGTCTCTTTACTCGCTCCGCAACACATCATCCCGTGATCAACCCCTTGGTCACATTGTGCACATTATGATGATGTCCTACCGAGTGGGCCCAGAGATACCTCTCCGTTTACACGGAGTGACAAATCCCAGTCTCGATCCGTGTCAACCCAATGGTCACTTTCGGAGATACCTGTAGTGCACCTTTATAGTCACCCGATTCGTTGTGACGTTTGATACACCCAAAGCACTCCTACGGTATCCGGAATTGCACGATCTCATGGTCTAAGGAAAAGATACTTGACATTAGAAAAGCTTTAGCATACTCGAACACGATCTTTGTGCTAGGCTTAGGATTGGGTCTTGTCCATCACATCATTCTCCTAATGATGTGATCCCGTTATCAATGACATCCAATGTCCATGGTCAGGAAACCGTAACCATCTATTGATCAACGAGCTAGTTAACTAGAGGCTTACTAGGACATGGTGTTGTCTATGTATCCACACATGTATCTGCTGTTTCCTATCAATACAATTATAGCATGAATAATAAACGATTATCATGAACAAGGAAATATAATAATAACTAATTTATTATTGCCTCTAGGGCATATTTCCAACAGTCTCCCACTTGCACTAGAGTCAATAATCTAGTTCACATCGCCATGTGATTAACACTGATAGGTCACATCGCCATGTGACCAACATACAAAGAGTTTACTAGTGTCTTAAACTAGTTCACATCACCATGTGATTAAGTCTCAATGAGTTCTGGGGTTTGATCATGTTTTGCTTGTGAGAGAGGTTTTAGTCAACGGGTCTGAACCTTTCAGATCCGTGTGTACTTCGCAATTCTCTATGTCATATTGTAAATGCTGCTTTCACGCTCCACTTGGAGCTATTCCAAATGGTTGCTCCACTATACGTATCCGGTTTGCTTCTCAGAGTCACTCGGATAGGTGTTAAAGCTTGCATCGACGTAACCCTTTACGCCGAACTCATTATCACCTCCATAATCGAGAAACATGTCCTTATTTACTCCAAGGACAATTTTGATCGCTGTCCAATGATCCCCATTCTGGATCATTCTTGTACCCCTTGAGTGACTCATGGCATGGCACACTTCGGTGCGGTACACAGCATAGCATACTATAGAGCCTACGTCTAAAGAATAGGGACGACCTTCGTCCTTTCTCTCTTTTCTGCCGTGGTCGAGCTTTAACTCTTAACCTCATACCTTACATCTTAGGCAAGAACTCCTTCTTTGATGATCCATCTTGAACACCTTCAAGATCATGTCAAGGTATGTGCTCATTTGAAAGTATTATTAAGCATTTTGATCTATCCTTATAGATCTCGATGCTCAATGTTCAAATAGCTTAATCCAGGTTTTCTATTGAAAAACATCTTTCAAATAACCCTATATGCTTTCCAGAAATTCTACATCATTTCTGATCATCCATATGTCAACAACATATACTCATCAGAAATTCTATAGTGCTCCCACTCACTTCTTTGGAAATACAAGTTTCTCATAAACTTTGTATACACCCAAAATCTTTGATCATCTCATCAAAGCACACATTCCAACTCCGAGATGCTTACTCCAGTCCTTAGAAGGATCGCTGGAGCCAGCATACCTTTTAGCATCCTTAGGATTGACAAAATTTTATGATTGTATCACATACAACCTTTCCTTACGAAAACTAGTAAGGAAACTCATTTTGACATCCGTCTGCCAGATTTCATAAATGCAGCTTGTGCTAACATGATTCCGACGGACTTAAGCATCGCTACGAATGAGAAAATCTTCATCGTAGTCAACTTCTTGAACTTGTGAAAAACTCTTCGCCACAAGTCGAGCTTCATAGACGGTGATATTACCGTCCACGTCCGTCTTCTTCTTAAAGATCCATTCATCTCAATGGCTTGCCGATCATCGGGCAAGTCCACCAAAGTCCATGCTTTGTTTTGATACATGGATCCTATCTCAGATTTCATGGTTTCTAACCATTTGTCGGAATTTGGGCCCACCATCGCTTCTTCATAGCTCATAGGTTCATTGTTGTCTAGCAACATGAGTTTCAAGACATGATTACTGTACCACTCTGAAGTAGTACACATCCTTGTCACCCTACGAGGTACGTCAGTGACTTGATCCGAAACTTCATGATCACTATCATAAGCTTCTACTTCAATTGGTGTAGGTGCCACGGGAACAACTTCCTGTGCCCTGCTACACACTTGTTGAAGTGACGGTTCAACGACCTCATCAAGTCTCCACCATCCTCCCACTCAACTTTTCGAGACGAACTTTTCCTCGAGAAAGGACCCGATTCAAGAAACAATCCCTATTGCTTTCGGATCTGAATTAGGAGGTATACCCAACCATTTTGGGTGTCCTATGAAGATGCATTTTGTCCGCTTTGGGTTCGAGCTTATCAACCTGAAACTTTTCACATAAGCGTCGCAGCCCCAAACCTTTAAGAAATGACAACTTAGGTTTCTCTAAACCATAGTTCATACGGTGTCATCTCAACGGAATTACGTGGTGCCCTATTAAAGTGAGTGCGGTTGTCTCTAATGCCTAACCCATGAACGATAGTGGTAATTCGATAAGAGACATCATGGTACGCACCATATCCAATAGGGTGCAACTATGATGTTCGGACACACCATCACACTATAGTGTTCGGTGGTATTTATTGTGAAACAATTTGCACAATGTCTTAATTGTGTGCCAAAACTCGTAACTCAGATATTCATCTCTATGATCATATCATAGACATTCTATCCTCTTGTCACGAAGATCTTAAACTTCACTCTGTAATTACTTGAACCATTCAATAATTCAGATTTGTGTTTCATCAAGTAAATATACTCAACATCTACTCGAATCATCGTGAAGTAAGAACATAACGATATTCATTTGATGCCTCAAAGACTCATTGGACTGCACATATCAAAATGTGTTACTTCCAACAAGTTGCTATCTTGTTCCATCTTCTTTGAAACCGAGGTTTTCGGTCATCTTGCCCATGTGGTATGTCTTGCATATCTCAAGTGATTCAAAATCAAGTGAGTCCAAACGATCCATCTGCATGGAGTTTCTTCATGCGTATACACCAATAGACATGGTTCGCATGTCTCAAACTTTTCAAAACGATTGAGTCCAAAGATCCATCAACATGGAGCTTCTTCATGCTTTATACCAATATGACCTACATGGCGGTGCCACAAGTGCGTGGTACTATCATTACTATCTTATACTTTTGGCATGTTAATGTGTATCACTACGATCGAGATTCAATAAACCATTTATTTAGGTGCAAGACCATCGAAGGTATTATTCAAATAAATAGAGTAACCATTATTCTCCTTAAATGAATAACCGTATTGCGATAGACATAATCCAATCATGTCCATGCTCAACGCAAACACCAAATGACAATTATTCTGGTTTAATACTAATCTTGATGGTAGAAGGAGCGTGCGATGTTTGATCACATCAAACTTCGAAATACTTCCAACACCTATCGTCACCTCGCCTTTAGCTAGTCTCCGTTATTCCGTAGCCTGTTATTTCGAGTCACTAACACTTAGCAACCGAACCGGTATCTAATACCCAGGTGCTACTAGGAGTACTAGTAAAGTACACATTAACATAATGTATATCCAATATACTTCTATCGACCTTTCCAGCCTTCTCATCTACCAAGTATCTAGGGTAATTCTGCTCCAGTGGTTGTTCCCTTTATTACAGAAGCACTCAGTCTCGGGTTTGGGTTCAACCTTGGGATTCTTCACTAGAGCAGCAGCTGATTTGCCGTTTCATGAAGTATCCCTTCTTGCCCTTGCCCTTCTTGAAACTAGTGGTTTCACTAACCATCAACAATTGATGCTCCTACTTGATTTCTACTTTCGCGGTGTCAAACATCGTGAATACCTCAAGGATCATCATATCTATCCCGATATGTTATAGTTCATCACGAAGCTCTAGCAGCTTGGTGGCAATGACTATGGAGAAACATCACTATCTCATCGGAAGATCAACTCCCACTCGATTCAAGTGATTGTTGCACTCGGACAATCTGAGCACAAGCTCAACGATTGAGCGTTTCTCCCTTAGTTTGTAGGCTAAGAAAATCGCCGAGGTCTCATACCTCTTGACGTGAGCACGAGCCTGAAATCCCAATTTCAGCCCTCGAAACATCTCATATGTTCGCGACGTTTCAAAACGTCTTTGGTGCCTCAACTCTAAACCGCTTAACTGAACTATCACGTAGTTATCAAAGCGTATGTCCGATGTTCGCAACATCCACAAACGACGTTTGGGGTTCAGCACACCGAGCGGTGCATTAAGGACATAAGCTTTCATCGTCCGCATAATCGCTACTTTCAACTTTCAACTATATTTTCTCTAGGAACATATCTAAACAGTGGAACTAAAGCGCGAGCTTTTACATAATTTGCAAAAGGTCTTTTGACTATGTTCAGGATAATTAAGTTCATCTTATGAACTCCCACTCAGATAGACATCCTCGGTTATCTAAGTGATTACATGATCCGAATCAACTAGGCCGTGTCCGATCATCACGTGAGACGGACTAGTCATCATCGGTGAACATCTTCATGTTGATCGTATCTACTATACGACTCATGCTCGACCTTTCGGTCTCCGTGTTCCGAGGCCATGTCGCACATGCTAGGCTCGTCAAGTTAACCCCAAGTGTTTTTGCGGTGTAAATCTGTCTTACACCCGTTGTATGTGAACGTAAGAATCCATCACACCCGATCATCACGTGGTGCTTAGAAGCTTAACCGTAGCAACGGTGCACGTCGGGGAGAACACTTCTTGAAATTTGTGTAAGGGATCATCTTATTTACTACCGTCGTTCTAAGTAAACAAGATGCATAAACATAATAAACATCACATGCAATTATATAGTGACATGATATGGCCAATATCATTTTGCTCCATTGATCTCCATCTTCGGGGCTCCATGATCATCATCGTCACCGGCATGACACCATGATCTCCATCATCATGATCTCCATCATCGTGTCTTCATGAAGTTGTCTCGCCAACTTATTACTTCTACTACTATGGCTACCGGTTAGCAATAAAGTAAAGTAATTACATGGCGTTTGTTCAATGACACGCAGGTCATACAATAAATAAAGACAACTCCTATGGCTCCTGCGGTTGTCATCTTGATCGACATGCAAGTCGTGAATCCTATTACAAGAACATGATCAATCTCATACATCACATATCATTCATCACATTCTTCTTGGCCATATCACATCACATAGCATACCCTGCAAAAACAAGTTAGACGTCCTCTAATTGTTGTTGCATGTTTTACGTGGCTGCTTTGGGTTTCTAGCAAGAACGTTTCCTACCTCATAAAACCACAACGTGATATGCCAATTGCTATTTACCCTTCATAAGGACCCTTTTCATCGAATCCGTTCCGACTAAAGTGGGAGGCGGCACCGCTAGCCACCTTATGCACCAAGTGCATGTCGATCGGTGGAACCTGTCTCACGAAGAGCGTGTAAGGTCGGTCCGGCCGCTTCATCCCACAATACCGTCGAAACAAGATTGGACTAGTAACGGTAAGCATATTGAACATCATCAACGCCCACAACTACTTTGTGTTCTACTCGTGCAAAGAATCTACGCAATAAACCTAGCTCGATACCTTTGTTGGGGAACGAGCAGAAATTCAAAATTTTCCACGTGTCACCAAGATCTATCTATGGAGAAACTAGCAACGAGGGAAGGAGAGTGCATCTACATACCCTTGTAGACCGCTAAGCGGAAGCGTTCATGAGAACGGGGTTGAAGGAGTCGACTCGTCGTGATTCAAATCACCGGAGATCCTAGTGCCGAACGGACGGCACCTCCGCGCTCAACACACACGACAGCCCGGTGACGCCTCCCATGCCTTGATCCAGCAAGGAGAGAGGGAGAGGTTGAGGAAGACTCCATCCATCAGCAACACAACGGCATGGTGGTGGTGGAGGGCGTGGCAATCCCGCAGGCTTCGCCAAGCACCAAGGGAGAGGAGGAGGAGGAGGGAGGCTGCACCAAGAGGGAGATCAAATCATATGTTGGGCAGCCCAAAACCTCAAGTATATATAGGGGAAAGGGGCTGCCCTTTAGGGTTTCCACCCCAAGGGTGCGGCCAGCCCTAGATGGGACTTGGGGCGGCCAAGAGGGGAGGAGTGCCTCCCAAGTCAAGTGGAGGCCCTCCCCTTAGGGTTTCCCCCTCCCATGCGCATGGGCCTTGGGGGCTGGTTCCCTGGCCCATTAAGGCTAGGGCGCCCCCTACAGCCCATGCTACTGTATTGGACGTGGTGGAACAATTTCCGGACCTCCGGACCCCTCCGAATCCTCCGAACCTTCCGAAGCTTCCGGTACAATACCGAAAAACCCGAACTTTTCCGGAACCCAACAACAACTTTCCATATATAAATCTTTACCTACGGACCATTCCGAACTCCTCGTGACGTCCAGGGATCTCATCCGGGACTCAACAACATTCGGTAACCACATACAAGCTTCCTATATAACCCTAGCGCCACCGAACCTTAGTGTGTAGACCCTACGGGTTCGGAGACAAGCGACATGACCGAGACGTTCTCCGGTCAATAACCAACAGCGGGATCTGGATACCCATGTTGGCTCCTACATGTTCCACGATGATCTCATCGGATGAACCACGATGTCAAGGACTCAATCGATCCCGTATACAATTCCCTTTGTCTAGCGGTATTGCACTTGCCCGAGATTCGATCGTCGGTATCCCGATACCTTGTTCAATCTCGTTACCGCAAGTCTCTTTACTCGTTCCGCAACACATCATCCGTGATCAACCCCTTGGTCACATTGTGCACATTATGATGATGTCCTACCGAGTGGGCCCAGAGATACCTCTCCGCTTACACGGAGTGACAAATCCCATCTCGATCCGTGTCAACCCAATGGTCACTTTCGGAGATACCTGTAGTGCACCTTTATAGTCACCCGATTACGTTGTGACGTTTGATACACCCAAAGCACTCCTACGGTATCCGGAATTGCACGATCTCATGGTCTAAGGAAAAGATACTTGACATTAGAAAAGCTTTAGCATACTGAACTACACGATCTTTGTGCTAGGCTTAGGATTGGGTCTTGTCCATCACATCATTCTCCTAATGATGTGATCCCGTTATCAATGACATCCAATGTCCATGGTCAGGAAACCGTAACCATCTATTGATCAACGAGCTAGTTAACTAGAGGCTTACTAGGGACATGGTGTTGTCTATGTATCCACACATGTATCGCTGTTTCCGGTCAATACAATTATAGCATGAATAATAAACGATTATCATGAACAAGGAAATATAATAATAACTAATTTATTATTGCCTCTAGGGCATATTTCCAACAGTCTCCCACTTGCACTAGAGTCAATAATCTAGTTCACATCGCCATGTGATTAACACTGATAGGTCACATCGCCATGTGACCAACATACAAAGAGTTTACTAGTGTCTTAAACTAGTTCACATCACCATGTGATTAAGTCTCAATGAGTTCTGGGGTTTTATCATGTTTTGCTTGTGAGAGAGGTTTTAGTCAACGGGTCTGAACCTTTCAGATCCGTGTGTACTTCGCAATTCTCTATGTCATATTGTAAATGCTGCTTTCACGCCCACTTGGAGCTATTCCAAATGGTTGCTCCACTATACGTATCCGGTTTGCTTCTCGAGTCACTCGGATAGGTGTTAAAGCTTGCATCGACGTAACCTTTTTCATGAACTCATTATCACCTCCATAATCGAGAAACATGTCCTTATTTACTCCAAGGACAATTTTTGACCGCTGTCCAATGATCCCCATTCCTGGATCATTCTTGTACCCCTTGACTGACTCATGGCATGGCACACTTCCGGTGCGGTACACAGCATAGCATACTATAGAGCCTACGTCTAAAGAATAGGGGACGACCTTCGTCCTTTCTCTCTTTTCTGCCGTGGTCGAGCTTTAACTCTTAACCTCATACCTTACATCTTAGGCAAGAACTCCTTCTTTGACTGGCCTGGGAACATTGGAGACCGAAAGGTCGAGCGTGAATCATATAGTAGATATGATCAACATAGTGATGTTCACCATTGAAAACTACTCCATCTCACGCGATGATCGGACATGGTTTAGTTGATATGGATCACGTGATCATTTAGATGACTCGAGAGATTCTTAAGTAATATGGTTAGTTGAATTTTAATTTATCATGAACTTAGTCCTGGTAGTATTTGCATAACTATGTTGTAGATCAATAGCTCGCGATGTAGCTCCCCGTTTATTTTTGATATGTTCCTAGAGAAAAATAAGTTGAAAGATGATAGTAGCAATGATGCGGACTTGGGCCGTTATCTGAGTATCATACTCATTGCTGCACAGAAGAATTGTGTCCTTGATGCACTGCTAGGTGACAGACCTATTGCAGGAGCAGATGCAGACGTTATGAACGTTTGACAAAGCTCGGTATGATGACTACTTGATAGTTTAAGTGCACCATGCTTTACGGCTTAGAACCGAGACTTCAAAAATGTTTTGAACGACATGGAGCATATGAGATGTTCCAAGAGTTGAAGTTGGTATTTCATGCTCATGCCCATGTCGAGAGGTATGAGACCTCTGACAGTACTTTGTCTACAAGATGGAGGAGAATAGGTCAACCAGTGAGCATGTGCTCAGATTGTCTGGGTACTACAATTGCTTGAATCAAGTGGGAGTTAATATTCCAGATAAGATAGTCATTAACAAAGTTCTCTAGTCACTATAACCAAGTTACTAGAACTTCCTGATGAACTATAATATGCAAGGGATGACGAAAGTAATTCCCGAGCTCTTCGCGATACTGAAATCGGCGAAGGTAGAAATCAAGAAAAAGCATCAAGTGTTGATGGTTGACAAGACCACTAGTTTCAAATAAAAGGGCAAGGGAAGGAAAGGGAACTTCAAAAGAGTGACAAGCAAGTTGCCACTCCCATGAAGAAACCCAAAGCTAGACCCAAGCCTGAAACTGAGTGCTTCTACTGTAAAGGAAATGGTCACTGGAAGTGGAACTCCCTAGATACTTGGCGGATAAGAAGGATGGCAAAGTGAACAAAAGTTATATTGGATATACATGTTATTGATGTGTACTTTACTAGTGTTTATAGCAACCCCTCTGAAAGCACAAGTGCTCCCTGGGTGATTTTGGTAATTAATGTCAACATATCTCTTGTTGGACTAACACTTTTACCTAGTATGTTTCAGACAAGTTCAACAATGGAGTGGCATGGACTAGAGGATGTGGAACCCCTTCAAGATGCTAAGAACAAAGGATTGGCTCAAGCTCCAAGCTCAAGACTCTACACTTTCTATTTTAGTGATCCAAGATCACATTGAATCTATAGGAAAAGCCAATACTATCAAGACGGGATGAGGTGTTGCTTAATGAGTTTCTTGCTCTACAGTGCTTAGTGGTATGCTCCAAAGCCCTCACTACTTTCTCACATCCACATATGTCCTAAAACAGAAGTCAAACTCGGCCCCACCGATTCTTTCTATCCGGCGCCACCGAGTTCAGATGTCTTAGCCACTGCCACAAACCCTAGGCAAATCGTTTTCACCGATAGGGATCTCGGTCTCACCGAGATGGGATTGTAATCTCTCTGTGTATGTCCATTACCAATTTCGGTCTAACCGAGTTTAAGTAATCGGTACTACCGAGATTACAATGCAAACTCTATGGTTAACTTGTTACCAAAATCGGTCCCACCGAGTTTGTGTAATCGGTCTCACCGAGTTTGCCTGACCAACTATCTGGTTAGCTTATTACCAAAATCGGTCTCATCGAGTTTGTGTCATCGGTCTCACCGAGATTACGTTATGCCCTAACCCTAACCACATCGTTCCTACCGAGTTGCATGTCGGTCCCACCGAAAATCCTAACGGTCACTAGATTTGCTGAATCGGTCCGACCAAGTTTATCAATTCGGTCCCACCGAGTTTGGCAAGTTGTGTGTACCGGTTAGATTTTGTGTGGAGGCTATATATACCCCTCCACCTCCTCTTCATTCATGGAGAGAGGCATCAGAACAAACCTACACTTCCAACTTGCTGTTTCTAAGAAGGAACCACCTACTCATGTGTTGAGGCCAAGATATTCCATTCCTACCATATGAATCTTGATGTCTAGCCTTCCCCAAGTTGCTTTCCACTCAAATCTTCTTTCCACCAAATCCAAATCATGTGAGAGAGAGAGAGTTGAGTGTTGGGGAGACTATCATTTGAAGCACAAGAGCGAGGAGTTCATCATCAACACACCATTTGTTACTTCTTGGAGAGTGGTGTCTCCTAGATTGGCTAGGTGTCACTTGGGAACCTCCGACAAGATTGTGGAGTTGAACCAAGGAGTTTGTAAGGGCAAGGAGATCGCCTACTTCATGAAGATCTACCACTAGTGAGGCAAGTCCTTCGTGGGCGACGGCCATGGTGGGATAGACAAGGTTGCTTCTTCGTGGACCCTTCGTGGGTGGAGCCCTCCGTGGACTTGCGCAACCGTTACCCTTCGTGGGTTGAAGTCTCCATCAACGTGGATGTACGATGCACCACCTATCGGAACCACGACAAAAACATCCGTGTCTCCAATTGCGTTTGAATCCTCCAAACCCTTCCCTTTACATTCTTGCAAGTTGCATGCTTTACTTTCCGCTGCTCATATACTCTTTGCATGCTTGCTTGATATGTATTGTGAGTGTTAAACTTTTGCCTAAACTCCACTTAAACTTAAAGAAGTTAAAAACTGCAACTTTTGGTACTTAGTGTCTAATCACCCCCCTCTAGACACCTCTTCTCGATCCCTTTCAATTGGTATCAGAGCTTTGGTCTCCATTGCTTTGGTTTAAACACCAGTGGAGGAAGATGGATGAGTCTACTATTGGGATTCTTAGACATAGAGTGCCTATACATGATGGAGAGTATTTTCATGAGTGGAAAAATGAGATGCTTATGATTTTCAATCAATATCATTTGAACAAGTACATTGCTAGCCCTTGTGCACCTCATGTTGATCCTATGCATCCCACCCTTGAAGAGTCAATTGACATGATTCGCAATCTTAGAACTGTTGAACTTATCATTAGAGGCTTGCCTAGAAACTTGATAGGATGTTTGCCTACTCTTAAGTGTGCCTACACCATATGGAAATTTCTTGAAGAACGTTTTCCAAATTATTCCTTGAAAAATCTAGATGAAATTCTCCATAAGTCTATTGCCTTGAGTAAGATGAATTCTAGTGATCCTATGTTTGGTGATTGTTTGTTTGAGCTTACAAACCTTATGCGTGCCAAAGGAGATGTTGGAATTATTAGTGATATTATTTCCAAAGCTATACAAATTCATAAGCAAGATCATTGTCAAACTCACTCTAACGAATCACCCTCTCTAGGATTTGATCCACCACATGACGATGTTGAACATGGATACTATGATGTGGATGATGATAGTGACTTCGATCTTGATGATGCAATGAGACACTTTGGTCTTATGGCAAATCTTCGGGGATATATGGCAGGAGGAAAGGAATGGGTTCTTGATAGTGGATGTACCGATCACATGACCGGAGATAAAGACATGTTTCGGGAGCTTGCTGAAAACGATGGTCCTCGAAAGTATGTCACTTTCGGTGACAACTCAAAGGGTAAGGTGGTTGGCCTCGGTAAGGTGGCCATATCACATGATAGCTCCATACAAAATGTCATGCTCGTTGAATCTCTTGGATACAACTTGCTTTCTGTATCTAGAATTGCTGATTTCGGTTTCAATGTCCTATTTACTGAAGTAGATTGCCAAGTGTTTCGTAGAGATAATCATAAAATGGTCTTTACCGGTGTGCGTAGAGGTGATCTATACATTGTTGATTTCACTAAAAAGGCTCAACCCAGAACTTGCTTTATTGCTAAATCCTCTAAAGGTTGGTTATGGCATAGATGATTAGGTCATGTTGGCATGCGAAACCTTGACAAGCTTATTAAAGGAAATCATATCCTTGGAGTTAACAATGTCATATTGGATAAGGATATACTTTGCAGCGCTTGTCAGGCAGGTAAATAGGTTGGAGGAAGGCATCCCGTGAAGAACATCATGACCACAAGGAGGCCACTCGAGCTACTTCATATGGATCTCTTTGGTCCCAACGCTTACAAAAGTCTCGGTGGAAATTCTTTTGGTCTAGTTATAGTTGATGATTTTTCAAGATTTACGTGGGTGTTCTTTCTCGATGATAAATCGCAGGTCCAAAAGATCTTCAAAAAGTTCGCTAGGAAGGCCCAAAATCAATTTGAAGTGAGGATCAAGAATGTTCGCAGCGACAACGGAACGGAGTTCAAGAACGCAAATGTGGACACCTTTCTTGACGAAGAAGGGATTTCACACGAGTTCTCAGCTACGTACACATCTCAACAAAATGGTGTTGTTGAGAGGAAGAACCGGATGCTCATCAAAATGGCAAGAACGATGCTTGATTAGTACAAGACGCAGAAGCACTTTTGGGCGGAAGCGGTTGAGACAACTTGTCATGCAACAAATCGCTTGTATCTGCACAAGCTACTCGGCAAGACGGCATACGAGCTTCTCACCGGTAACAAACCCCAAGTTGGATACTTTCGAGTATTCGGCTCAAAGTGCTACATTCTTGATAAGCATCGTCGTTCTAAATTTGCTCCTAAGTCTCATGAAGGTTTCATACTTTGCTATGGCTCAAACTCTCACACATACCGCGTCTACAACAATTTCACCCGAAAGGTTGAAGAAACGGTAGATGTGAAGTTTGATGAATCTAACGGCTCGCAAGTAGAGCAATTGCCAATTGATGTAGGAGACAAAGACCCCTCGGAAGCAATTCAAGACTTGTCTATTGGCAAGATTCGTCCAATGGAGATGAAGGAGAGTACCTCATCCGTCCAAGTGGAAGCTTCTACCTCACGACAAGGTGAACCAAGAGTTGATACGGGAGCATCCACAAGTGGGACACACCAAGATGAAGAAAACGAGGAAGTGCACCAAGACGAACGTCAACAACCTCGTTCTCCACCACGACAAGAGAACGAGAACGCCAACAATGAAGAAGGACAAGTAGAAGAACAAGATGAAGAAGATGTTCAACCAAGACCCAAGCAAAAGCTGACACGAGTTCGAGCAAGAATTGCTAAAGACCATCCCGTCGAGCAAATCTACAATGATATCCAAACCGGGAGAATCACTCGCTCTAAAACTCGTTTAGCTAACTTTTGTGAACACTATTCATTCATCTCTGGCATTGAACCTATGAAGGTTGAAGAAGCATTGGAAGATCCGGATTGGATAAAAGCCATGCACGAAGAGCTACACAACTTTGAGATAAATCAAGTTTGGACATTGGTTGAGAAGCCCGACAACAACCACAACAGCATCGGTACCAAATGGGTGTTTCGCAACAAGCAAGATGAAGATGGACAAGTAGTTTGCAACAAAGCACGCCTAAATCGCCCAAGGCTACACACAAGTCGAAGGTATGGACTATGGTGAGACTTATGCTCCCGTTGCTAGACTTGAGTCCATTCACATCTTACTTGCCTATGCTAATCACCATGATATCACCTTGTACCAAATGGACATTAAAAGTGCTTTTCTAAATGGTGAAATAGAGGAGGAAGTTTATGTTAAACAACCTCCCAGCTTTGTTAATCCTAAGAAACCTGATCATGTTTACAAACTTCACAAAGCTCTTTATGGTCTTAAACAAGCTCCTAGAGCGTCGTATAAATGCTTGACCAAGTTCCTCATTGAAAAAGCCTTTGAAATTGGTAAAACTGATTCTACTCTTTTTACAAAAGGGTTAATGGCGAACTATTTGTGTGCCAAATTTATGTTCATGATATTATATTTGGTTCGACTAACCCTCATTTTAGTGAAAAGTTTGGGAAGCTAATGTCGGAGAAGTTTGAGATGTCTATGATGAGTGAACTCAAATTCTTTCTTGGTTTGCAAATCAAGCAAACTAAGGAAGGTACCTTTGTCTCTCAAACGAAGTACACAAATGACTTATTCAAGAAGTTCAATATGCAAGAATGCAAAGGTATGAGTACACCCATGCCTACTAGTGGACATCTTGATTTGACCAAAGATGGTGAACCGGTCGATCAAAAGGTTTATCGCTCTATGATTGGTTCATTGTTATATCTATGTGCTTCACGTCCCGATATCATGCTAAGCGTGTGCCTGTGTGCATGATATCAAGCTGCTCCTAAAGAATGTCATCTTAAGGCCGTGAAAAGGATAGTGAGATACTTAATCAATACACCAAATTTTGGCATTTGGTATCCTAAGAGGGCCTCTTTCGATCTTGTTGGCTACTCCGACTCGAACTATGCCGGTGACAAGGTTGATAGAAAGTCCACTTCGGGTTCTTGTCAATTTCTTGCCAGATCTCTTGTGTCTTGGTCTTCCAAGAAACAAAACTCGGTATCCTTATACACCGCCGAAGCAGAATACATTGCCGCTGGTTCATGTTGTGCTCAATTACTTTGGATGACCCAAACTCTTAAAGATTATGGGATATATGTGAAACATGTTCCATTACTTTGTGACAATGAAAGTGCTATCAAGATTGCTCACAATCCCGTGCAACACTCTCGAACTAAGCATATTCAAGTTCGTCATCATTTCATTCGAGATCATGTTGCAAAGGGTGACATTAATCTTAAGCATGTTCGCACCAAAAAGCAATTAGCGGATATACTCACTAAACCACTTGATGAGAAAGTGTTTCGCAGGTTAAGAGGTGAATTGAACATCATTGATGCTTCAAACTTGGAGTAGGAACTCCATTGGATACATGCAAGACATGAGCTTATGACTAATCCTTGATATTTCTCTTATGATGATAATCTTATATCTTGGATATATTTGCACCTTGCATGTTATCTAACCCTTGTAGGTACTTGGATGAATCTAAGTCTATGAGATTGCAACTCACTCACATCTTGAGCAATCTCTACATCACCAAGTCTCTACACAATGGTGGTTGAAGACAAGGAAGCACGAAACCATTCAAACATATCCTTTGACAAATTCTATGTTGAGTTTCATGATTGTCATTTTGGATACACAAGTGCTCTTCCTTGCAATAACTAACCCATGTAGGTAGATGAACTCAAATTCCAAGTGGTGCTCCCAACTCTTGATGAGCTACATCAACCTTGAGCAACCCACACAAGTTCAACTACATGATCACGATCAACACCACCACCCAAGGTATGTTATTCCATCTTAGAGAATCTTTACTCCAAGACATGAGTCAAAGCAACTCGACAAGATGTGAATACATCAAGATGCTTAAACGAAACATGGTAACCCCATTTTGAGCTTAAACGATGAGTATGACATATGATCAAGTGATCTCACTTGACTCCTAAGTCAATATACTCTAACATAGGTGACTTTGTCGCCGGCCATCTCTAGATGAAGTTCTCTAGCGTTCTTATTTTGTGCTCTTGCATTTGTCTCATGCATATTTGTTTCCCCTTGAAAAAACTTCATCTAGATTTCTTTTCATTTCTATTTGTTCTGCATTCCCTGCATCCAATTCATTGCAAATCTTTCAGTTAATTCCTTGCAAATCCTTGTGAGATCTTACTTGTCTAGTGAGCTGAGGTGACAAGTGTTTTCTCTGTGATGAACTCGATCATGCCGGTTTCTTGTCTTCATTCTAACCGAAATCATTAGGTGCAACCGAAGCATACCACTCGGTGCCACCGATTTCACTATAGGAAAAATATTTTGCCACTTATTCCTGCATTACTTTTGATCCAGCTCCACTCCATGAATCTTGTCCTCTACAAGCATCACATTTTTATCAGTGCTTTATGCTGTGACTCAAGGACCAAACCCATTCACGACAAATTCCAGAAGGCCCTTCTTGGAAATTGATGTCAAAGGGGGAGAGAGAGATCACATCAAATCCTTATCACTTCAACAGGGGGAGAAAGATATCTCCAGGGGGAGAGAATACTCAAGAAGAGAGTAATCTTCAAGGATCCCAGATGCTTGGTATTCAAAAGGAGAGATGCCACATGTCTTCTTGAGGGGAAAGATATGTTCATATGTGCTTATTTGCATTAGCTCTATTCATTTGTTTCTTTGAGCTCTGAATCTGCATTTTGCTCTAATTTTCTTTTCCCTATCTTCTCCCAGTATCCCATGCTAGATTCAGGGGGAGCAAGACATCTGAGGGAAAGAAATTCTTTAAATTCATTGCACATCTTTACCTTTGGGGACATGTCTATATTCAATGTGGTACTTAGTACTCACTCTCTACATGTCATCCCAGTCTTGGTACTCTTGTGGCTTCTTTTGCTTGCTCTGGCCAGTAGGTGTATCTGTGTTATCTGACCCTATTTTCACAGGTTCATTCCTTCCTAAGCCAACTCAAGACCACAAGGTAAGTATATGCATCACAGTCATGTGTATGAGAAATTCTTGCTGATGTACATATTGTTTGCAAGAAGGACTCATGAGCATGAAGGTACATTTCCCATATTCACATCATTTGCTCTAATGCATATAGCCAAGATACATGTAACACATTGCTTACTCTGTCATCGTTATGCTCTCACATGCTTCTATATTCCATATCCACATGATTGCATACATGTAGGGGGAGCCTATGCATGTTACATGTCTTTCCAAAGCTTTAATCATTATTCTTTATATATTTATCTAAAGCCTTGATGTATGTTGTCATCAATTACCAAAAAGGGGGAGATTGAAAGCACAAGTGCTCCCTGGGTGATTTTGGTAATTAATGTCAACATATCTCTTGTTGGACTAACACTTTTACCTAGTATGTTTCAGACAAGTTCAACAATGGAGTGGCATGGACTAGAGGATGTGGAACCCCTTCAAGATGCTAAGAACAAAGGATAGGCTCAAGCTCCAAGCTCAAGCCTCTACACTTTCTATTTTAGTGATCCAAGATCACATTGAGTCTATAGGAAAAGCCAATACTATCAAGAGGGGATGAGGTGTTGCTTAATGAGTTTCTTGCTCTACAGTGCTTAGTGATATGCTCCAAAGCCCTCAACTACTTTCTCACATCCACATATGTTCTAAACCAAAAGTCAAACTCGGTCCCACCGATTCTTTCTATCCGGCGCCACCGAGTTCAGATGTCTTAGCCACTGCCACAAACCCTAGGCAAATCGGTTTCACTGATAGGGTTCTCTGTCTCACTGAGATGGGATTGTAATCTCTCTATGTATGTCCATTACCAAATTCGGTCTAACCAGTTTAAGTAATCGGTACTATCGAGATTACAATGCAAACTCTCTGGTTAACTTATTACCAAAATCGATCCCACCGAGTTTGTGTAATCGGTCTCACCGAGTTTGTGTGACCAACTCTCTCGTTAGCTTATTACCAAAATCGGTCTCACCGAGTTTGTGTAATCGGTCTCACCAAGTTTGTGTAATCGGTCTCACAGAGATTACGTTATGCCCTAACCCTAACCACATCGGTCCTACCGAGTTGCATGTCGGTCCCACCGAAAATCCTAACGGTCACTTGATTTGCTGAATCGGTCCGACCGAGTTTATCAATTCGGTCCCACCGAGTTTGGCAAGTTGTGTGTAACGCTTAGATTTTGTGTGGAGGCTATATATACCCCTCCACCTCCTCTTCATTCGTGGAGAGAGCCATCAGAACAAACCTACACTTCCAACTTGCTGTTTCTGAGAAGGAACCACCTACTCATGTGTTGAGGCCAAGATATTCCATTCCTACCATTTGAATCTTGATCTCTAGCCTTCCCCAAGTTGCTTTCCACTCAAATCTTCTTTCCACCAAATCCAAATCCTGTGAGAGAGAGTTGAGTGTTGGGGAGACTATCATTTGAAGCACAAGAGCAAGGAGTTCATCATCAACACACCATTTGTTACTTCTTGGAGAGTGGTGTCTCCTAGATTGGCTAGGTGTCACTTGGTAACCTCCGACAAGATTGTGGAGTTGAACCAAGGAATTTGTAAGGGCAAGGAGATCGCCTACTTCGTGAAGATCTACCACTAGTGAGGCAAGTCCTTCGTGGGTGACGGCCATGGTGGGATAGACAAGGTTGCTTCTTCATGGACCCTTCGTGGGTGGAGCCCTCCATGGACTCGCGCAACCGTTACCCTTCGTGGGTTGAAGTCTCCATCAACGTGGATGTACGATAGCACCACCTGTCGGAACCACGACAAAAACATCCGTGTCTCCAATTGCGTTTGAATCCTCCAAACCCTTCCCTTTACATTCTTGCAAGTTGCATGCTTTACTTTCCGCTGCTCATATACTCTTTGCATGCTTGCTTGATATGTATTGTGAGTGTTAAACTTTTGCCTAAACTCCACTTAAACTTAAAGAAGTTAAAAACTGCAACTTTTGGTACTTAGTGTCTAATCACCCCCCCCCCCCCCCCTCTAGACACCTCTTCTCAATCCCTTTCAATTGGTATCAGAGCTTTGGTCTCCATTGCTTTGGTTTAAACACCATTGGAGGAAGATGGATGAGTCTACTATTGGGAGTCTTAGACATAGAGTGCTTATACTTGAGGGAGAGTATTTTCATGAGTGGAAAAATGAGATGCTTGTGATTTTCAATCAATATCATTTGAACAAGTACATTGCTAGCCCTTGTGCACCTCATGTTGATCCTATGCATCCCACCCTTGATGAGTCAATTGACATGATTCGCAATCTTAGAACTGTTGAACTTATCATTAGAGGCTTGCCTAGAAACTTGATAGGATGTTTGCCTACTCTTAAGTGTGCCTACACCATATGGAGATTTTTCAAGAACGTTTTCCAAATTATTCGTTGAAAAATCTAGATGAAATTCTCCATAAGTCTATTGCCTTGAGTAAGATGAATTCTAGTGATCCTATGTTTGGTGATTGTTTGTTTGAGCTTACAAACCTTATGCGTGCCGAAGGAGATGTTGGAATTATTAGTGATATTATTTCCGAAGCTATAAAAATTCATAAGCAAGATCATTGTCAAACTCACTCGAACGAATCACCCTCTCTAGGATTTAATCAACCACATGACGATGTTGAACATGGATACTATGGTGAGGATGATGATAGTGACTTCGATCTTGATGATGCAATGAGACACTTTGGTCTTATGGCAAATCTTCGGGGATATATGGCAGGAGGAAAGGAATGGGTTATTGATAGTGGATGTACCGATCACATGACCGGAGATAAAGACATGTTTTAGGAGCTTGCTGAAAACGATGGTCCTCGAAAGTATGTCACTTTCGGTGACAACTCAAAGGGTAAGGTGGCCATATCACATGATAGCTCCATACAAAATGTCATGCTCGTCGAATCTCTTGGATACAACTTACTTTAAGTATCTAGACTTGCTGATTTCTGTTTCAATGTCCTATTTACTGAAGTAGATTGCCAAGTGTTTCGTAGAGATAATCATAAAATGGTCTTTACCAGTGTGCGTAGAGGTGATCTATACATTGTTGATTTCACTAAAAGGGCTCAACCCAGAACTTGCTTTATTGCTAAATCCTCTAATGGTTGGTTATGGCATAGACGATTAGGTCATGTTGGCATGCGAAACCTTGACAAGTTTATTAAAGGAAATCATATCCTTGGAGTTAACGATGTCATATTTGATAAGGATAGACTTTGCAGCGCTTGTCAAGCAGGTAAACAGGTTGGAGGAAGGCATCCCGTGAAGAACATCATGACCACAAGGAGGCCACTCGAGCTACTTCATATGGATCTCTTTGGTCCCAACGCTTACAAAAGTCTCGGTGGAAATTCTTTTGGTCTAGTTATAGTTGATGATTTTTCAAGATTTACGTGGGTGTTCTTTCTCGATGATAAATCGCAGGTCCAAAAGATCTTCAAAAACTTCGCTAGGAAGGCCCAAAATCAATTTGAAGTGAGGATCAAGAAGGTTCACAGCGACAACGAAACGGAGTTCAAGAACGCAAATGTGGACACCTTTCTTGATGAAGAAGGGATTTCACACGAGTTCTCGGCTACGTACACACCTCAACAAAATGGGGTTGTCGAGAGGAAGAACCAGATGCTCATCGAAATGGCGAGAACGATGCTTGATGAGTACAAGACGCTGAAGCACTTTTGGGCGGAAGCGGTTGAGACAGCTTGTCATGCAACACTTCGCTTATATCTGCACAAGCTACTCGGCAAGACGGCATACGAGCTTCTCACCGGTAACAAACCCCAAGTTGGATACTTTCGAGTATTCGGCTCAAAGTGCTACATTCTTGATAAGCATCGTCGTTCTAAATTTGCTCCTAAGTCTCATGAAGGTTTCATACTTGGTTATGGCTCAAACTCTCACACATACCACGTCTACAAGAATTTCACCCGAAAGGTTGAAGAAACGGTAGATGTGAAGTTTGATGAATCTAACAGCTCGCAAGTAGAGCAATTGCCAATTGATGTAGGAGACAAAGACCCCTCGGAAGCAATTCAAGACTTGTCTATTGGCAAGATTCGTCCAATGGAGATGAAGGAGAGTACCTCGTCCGTCCAAGTGAAAGCTTCTACCTCACGACAAGGTGAACAATTATCAACATATTTCATCACAGAAAAATTAAATACTTCAACAAAATAGTACAACAACAAATAGTTCAATACAAATTATATTGTTCAACAATTAAAAAATCATATTTCATCACACCTCGCGCCCAGCGTCGCCCTTGAGCCTCCATAGGTGCTCCACAAGATCATGCTGTAGCTGATTATGCACCTGTGGGTCTCGGATCTCCTGACACATACAGAGGTAGGCAGTCCAGGTTGCCGGTAGCTGGTGATCAACGTCGGGTAGAGGACCCCGCCTGTAGTATGGTTCAGTGTCAAACACTGGGACTTCTTGCTCGCTCTCGATGATCATGTTGTGCAATATGACACAGCAAGTCATGATCTCCCACATTTGATCTTTCGACCAGGTCTGAGCGGGGTACCGGACAACAGCAAATCGAGATTGGAGCACACCAAATGCCCGCTCGACATCCTTCCTGCAAGCCTCCTGAATCTTCGCAAACCAGGCGTTCTTGCCTCCTGGCACAGGGTTTGAGATCGTCTTCACAAATGTCGACCATCTCGGATTGATGCCATCAGCTAGATAGTACCCCTTGTTGTAGTGCCGCCCATTGATCTCGAAGTTCACCGAAGGAGAATGACCTTCAACAAGCTTGGCAAAGACAGAAGAGCACTGCAGCATGTTGATGTCATTGTGAGTTCCTTGCATACCAAAGAAGGAGTGCCAAATCCAGAGGTCATGTGTCGCCACCGCCTCAAGTACCACACTGCAACCGCCTTTGGCGCCTTTGTACATTCCCTGCCAAGCAAATGGGCAATTCTTCCATTTCCAATGCATGCAGTCGATGCTTCCAAGCATCGCAGGAAATCCTCTTGCTACATTCTGTGCTAGGATCCGAGTAGTGTCTTCCGCATTGGGTGTTCTCAAGTATTGCGGTCCAAACACTGCCACCACTGCCCGATAGAACTTGTAGAAACACTCTATGCTGGTGGACTCGGCCATGCGCCCATAGTCATTGAGTGAATCACCGGGAGCTCCGTATGCAAGCATCCTCATCGCTTTCGTGCACTTATGGATCGAGGTGAATCCAAGTTTGCCGGTGCAATCCATCTTGCACTTGAAGTAGTTGTCGAACTCCCGGATGGAATTCACAATCATGAGGAAGAGGTTTCGGCTCATCCGATAACGGTGCTGAAATGTTTGTCGCCGTGAAGTGGAGCATCGGTGAAGTAGTCGGAGTAGAGCATGCAGTAGCCTTCGAGACGATGCTGGTTCTTTGCTTTCACCCGCCCCGGCGCCGAGCCACCTCGCCGCGGCTTTCATTGCTCGCCAGCAGCTGGGCGAGGGCGGCGAGCACCATGAGATGCTCTTCTTCCTGGACGTCGGCCTCGGCTTCCTCCTCCAGCAGCACGGCGAGCGCTTCCTCGTCATCTGAGTCCATCGCCGAGGCAGGCAAATCGCCGAACACCTTGCGCTCGGTGGGCGTGCAACCGCCGCTAAACTGCCCCTCCACGGCCGAAGACGGCGGCCGAAAACGCCCAGCTGTTGTTGTAGGGGCTGCCGCGGTGAACCTCTGCTATTTTTTCGGCGGGGAATGGCTATCTAGCGGTGAAGGGCGGCGGGCGGCGTCGGGATATAGCTAGTGGCGGCCTAGGGCGCGGGGGGTGGGAGGCGAATCGGAGAAGAATCTTTGTTGGGGAACGTAGTAATTTCAAAAAAATTCCTACGCACACACAAGATCATGGTGATTGACACGTCTCCAACGTATCTATAATTTTTGATTGTTCCATGCTATTATATTATCTATTTCGGATGCCTATGGGCTTTATTAAACACTTTTATATTATTTTTGGGACTAACCTATTGACCCAGAGCCCAGTGCCAGTTCCTGTTTTTTCCCTTGTTTCAGTGTTTCGGAGAAAAGGAATATCAAACGGAGTCGAAACGGAATGAAACCTTCTGGAGAAGTTATTTTTGGAAGGAAAGCTACCCGGTAGACTTGGAGTGCACGTCAGGAAAGAAACGAGGGATCCACAAGGTAGGAGGGCGCGCCCACCCCCCTAGGGTGCGCCCTCCACCCTTGTGGGCCCCTCGTGGCTCCCCTGACGTACTTCTTCCGCCTATATCTCCATATACCCTAAAAACTTCGGGGAACAAAATAGATCTGGAGTTCTGCCGCCGCAAGCCTCTGTAGCCACCAAAAGTCAATCGGGACCCTGTTCCGGCACCCTGCCGGAGGGGGGAACCCTCACCGGTGGGCATCTTCATCGTCCCGGCGCTCTCCATGACGAGGAGGGAGTAGTTCACCCTCGGGGATGAGGGTATGTACCAGTAGTTATGTGTTTGATCTCTCTCTCTCGTGTTCTTGATTTGGCACGATCTTGATGAATCGCGAGCTTTGCTATTATAGTTGGATCTTATGTTGCTTCTCCCCCTCTACTCTCTTGTAATGGATTGAGTTTTCCCTCTGAAGTTATCTTATCGGATTGAGTCTTTAATGATTTGAGAACACTTGATGTATGTCTTGCCATGCGTATCTGTGGTGACAATGGGATATCACGTGATTCACTTGATGTATGTTTTGGTGATCAACTTGCGGGTTCCGCCCATGAACTTATGCATAGGGGTTGGCACACGTTTTCGTCTTGACTCTCCGGTAGAAACTTTGGGGCACTCTTTGAGGTTCTATGTGTTGGTTGAATAGATGAATCTGAGATTTTGTGATGCATATCGTATAATCATACCAACGGATATTTGAGGTGACATTGGAGTATCTAGGTGACATTACGGTTTTGGTTGATTTGTGTCTTAAGGTGTTATTCTAGTACGAACTCTAGGGCTGTTTGTGATAGCCCAATGGATTGATTGGAAAGAATAACTTTGAGGTGGTTTCGTACCCTACCATAATCTCTTCGTTTGTTCTCCGCTATTAGTGACTTTGGAGTGACTCTTTGTTGCATGTTGAGGGATAGTTAATGATCCAATTATGTTATTATTGTTGAGAGAACTTGCACTAGTGAAAGTATGAACCTAGGCCTTTTTTCAACTCATTGCAATACCATTTACACTCACTTTTATCGCTCGTTACCTTGCTGTTTTTATATTTTCAGATTACAAAAACCTATATCTAGTATCCATATTGCACTTGTATCACCATATCTTCGCCGAACTAGTGCACCTATACAATTTACCGTTGTATTGGGTGTGTTGGGGACACAAGAGACTCTTTGTTATTTGGTTGCAGGGTTGCTTGAGAGAGACCTGATACGTCTCCAACGTATCTATAATTTTTTATTGCTCCATGCTATATTATCTACTGTTTTGGACCATATTGGGCTTTATTTTCCACTTTTATATTACTTTTGGGACTAACCTATTAACCGGAGGCCCAGCCCAGAATTGCTATTTTTTGCCTATTTCAGTGTTTCGAAGAAACGGAATATCAAACGGAGTCCAAACGGAATGAAACATTCGGGAACGTGATTTTCTCATCGAATATGATCCAGGAGACTTGGACCCTCCGTCAAGAAAGAAAGGAGGCGACCACCAGGGTGGAGGGCGCCCCCCCGAGGGCGCGCCCCCTGCCTCGTGGGCCACCCTTTTCTCCATCGACGTACTCCTTTCTCCTATATATACCTACGTACCCCCAAACGATCAGATACGGAGCAAAAAACCTAATTCCACCGCCGCAACCTTCTGTATCCACGAGATCCCATCTTGGGGCCTGTTCTAGAGCTCCGCCGAAAGGGGAATCCACCACAGAGGGCTTCTACATCATCACCATAGCCCCTCCGATGAAGTGTCAGTAGTTTACCTCAGACCTTCGGGTCCATAGTTAGTAGCTAGATGGCTTCTTCTCTCTTTTTGGATCTCAATACAATGTTCTCCCCCTCTCTCGTGGAGATCTATTCGATGTAATCTTATTTTTTGTGGTGTGTTTATTGAGACCGATGAATTGTGGGATTATGATCAAGTTTATCTATGAACAATATTTGAATCTTCTCTGAATTCTTTTATGTATGATTGGTTATCTTTGCAAGTCTCTTCTAATTATCAATTTGGTTTGGCCTACTAGATTGGTTTTTCTTGCAATGGGAGAAGTGCTTAGCTTTGGGTTCAATCTTGCGGTGTCCTTTCCCAGTGACAGTAGGGGTAGCAAGGCACGTATTGTATTGTTGCCATCGAGGATAACAAGATGGGGGTTTTACCATATTGCATGAATTTATCCCTCTACATCATGTCATCTTGCTTAAGGTGTTACTCTGTTTCTGAACTTAATACTCTAGACGCATGCTGGATAGCGGTCGATGAGTGGAGTAATAGTAGTAGATGCAGGCAGGAGTCGGTCTACTTGTCTCGGACGTGATGTCTATATACATGATCATACCTAGATATTCTCATAACTATGCTCAATTCTGTCAATTGTTCAACAGTAATTTGTTCACCCACCGTAGACTACTTATGATCTTGAGAGAAGCCACTAGTGAAATCTATGGCCCCCGGGTCTATTCTCATCATATCACTCTTCCATCACTTTATTATTGCTTTGCTTTTTTACTTTGCCTTTTATTTTACTTTGCATCTTTATACCAAAAATACCAAAAATATTATCTATCATCTCTATCAGATCTCACTCTCGTAAGTGATCGTGAAGGGATTGACAACCCCTAATCGCGTTGGTTGCGTGGAGCTATTTGTTTTGTGTAGGTACGAGGGACTCGCACGTAGCCTCCTACTGGATTGATACCTTGGTTCTCAAAAACTGAGGGAAATACTTACTCTACTCTGCTGCATCACCCTTTCCTCTTCAAGGAAATCCAACGCAGTGCTCAAGAGGTAGCACGACCATCTTCATCCTACGCCTCCCATGGATTGATAAACCTTAGGTCATCCACTTGAGGGAAATTTGCTACTGTTCTACAAACCTCTGCACTTGGAGGCCCAACAACGTCTACAAGAAGAAGGTTGCGTAGTAGACATCAAGCTCTTTTCTGGCGCCGTTGCCGGGGAGGTTAGTGCTTGAAGGTATATCTTTAGATCTTGCAATCGAATCTTTTTGTTTCTTTTTTTAGCACTAATTTAGTTATAAAAGAAAACTACCAAAAAATGGAATTGAGTTTGTCTCATATGCTTCATCTTTTTAATGTCTTTCGTGAAAATGATGGGAAGGAAAATTGTGCTCAAGTACTAGAAGAAGAATTACATAGAATTCTTGGCCTAAAATATGTGAATGAGGAGCATGATTGCAATGTTGTTAGTATGAACTCCTTGAATATCCATAGTACTAATGATGATTGCACTAGTCATGATGAAAATATCTTTTATAAGCATGTCGATTTTTGTGGAGTATATTGGGTTTGCAAGTACACACCAAACAGGGAAGATAGATATTGCAAGAGGCATAAGTACTTGGAAACTAAATGGTTGCAAGAAAGGCTAGATGTGAGTGCTGAAAATTTAAAATATCTTTACCATACTTGTGAACTTTGCAATGAACATGGTCACTTAAATATCAAATGCAAATGGTTTCATGATCGAATCGTGTCCAAAAATTGTGATGATTTGATTTCCCTTGCACATCATAATGAACTTAGTTTGCTTTTGGGTTATGAAGAAATGAAACGTCAAACTATGCATATTCTAGAATATAACCTTGAGAAATTCCTCGATATTGATCTAGAAGAAATTTATATGTATTGTGCGGTGAATTGCATCGAAAATCCTTATATTGCCAATTACATAAGGAAAAGAAAACAAATAGAAGATGAACAGAATACTAATGAAAGGGAAGAGACTTCCCAATATCCTCCCATTATTTCTTATGATGAATCAGGTAACGAGGAGGAGCCTTCTATTCAACCAAACTCATTAATAAGGAGCTCCAAAAAGAGGACTGAACCCACACATGATGTGGTGAAGAAGAAGAAAAGGAAAAGTAAGAGAGGAAAAAGATATCTATCCCAAATAATGTTTCTCCTATTATTGTTGTGCCTCATGAAAATGAATCAAAAATAATTATGGAAGATGATGCACTTGATGATGATCTCGTTATGCCTATTGCTTGTTGTGATGATTATGATTGGGAAGATAATGATACTTCTTATGATCTTGAAAATCTTTTTGGCACTTGCTTGGAAGAATATGATAATTGCTATACTATTGGTGCTATCCATACTATTAATGATGAGAGTGATTATGCTTATGATATGAAAAGGCCCAAGCTTCGGGAAGCTATGTTTGATGAGAATGACATATTTGAGAATATATTTGCTGAAATTAATGTTTGTCCCAAGCTTGGGGATGCTACGTTTAATAAAGATGATATTTTTAGCCTCCCAAGGTTTGATATGCAAAGTTGTTATGATTATAGCATGCCTTCTACCTATGATGATTATATTGATGAAAGTGGGTTTGGAAGAGTGTCAACTTTAGGAAGTAATGGTCCCACTATTTTGGAGGATGTTGAATCTTATAATATTTATGAAAGTGGATTTGGAGAGGTCATGACTTTATTTAGTGATGTATCCACTATTACGGAAGAGGTTTCAATCGATTATGATGAGAACAAAGTTGCTACTTATGATGATTATTGTGATGAAACTTATGCTATAAAAAGTAGTGATGATTATATTTATAAAACTTGTCATGATTATGATTACCCTTTTTTTGAACATTGTTCTTTTAATGTGGAAACAATTTATAGTATTCAAGTCTCTTATGATACTCCCATTATTCTGAATGAGAAGAATTTTGCTTATGTGGAGAGTAGTAAAATTTGTATGCAAGTAGATCATGAAAAGAATGCTTTAGGTGCTAGTTATATTGTTGAATTCATTCATGATGCTACTGAACATTATTATGAGGGAGGAATATATGCTTGTAGGAATTGCAACAATATCAAGTTTCCTCTCTATGTGCTTAAAGTTTTAAAGTTATGCTTGTTTTGCCTTCCTATGCCAGTTGATTATTGTTCCCATAAGTTGTTTGCTCACAAAATCCCTATGCATAGGAAGTGGGTTAGACTTAAATGTGCTAGTCATATTCTTCATGATGCTCTCTTTATTTTTCAATTCTTATGTCTTATGTGAGCATCATTGAAATTATCAGGCCTAGCTAGGGGCGTTAAACGTTAGCGCTTGTTGGGAGGCAACCCAATTTTCTTTTAGTTTCTTGATTTTTTGGTTCTGTTTAGGATTAAATATTCTATATAGCCTCTGGTTAGATGTGGTTTTATGTTTTAGTTAGTGTTTGTGCCAAGTAGAACCTTTGGGAAGACTTGGGTGAAGTCTTTATGATCATGCTGTAAAAAAACAGAAACTTTAGCGCTCACGAGATTAGCTTCAACTTTTTACTGGAGAGTGATATTTAATTGATTATTTTTGCAGATGATTACTAGACAAATTACTCAGGTCCAACAATTTATTTTAGAATTTTTGTAGTTCCAGAAGTTTGCGTTAGTTACAGATTACTACAGACTGTTCTGTTTTTGACAGATTATGTTTTCTATGTGTTGTTTGCTTATTTTGATGACTCTATGGCTAGTAAAATAGTTTATAAACCATAGAGAAGTTGGAATACAGTAGGTTTAACACCAATATAAATAAAGAATGAGTTCATTACAGTACCTTGAATTGGTGTTTTGTTTTCCTTCGCTAATGGAGCTCACGAGTTTTCTGTTAAGTTTTGTGTTGTGAAGTTTTCAAGTTTTGGGTAACGATTCGATGGATTACAGAATAAGGAGTGGAAAGAGCCTAAGATTGGGGATGCCCAAGGCACCCCAAGGTAATATTCAAGTATAATTAAGTGTCTAAGCTTGGGGATGCCCCGGAAGGCGTCCCCTCTTTCGTCTTCGTTCATCGGTAACTTTACTTGGGGCTATATTTTTATTCACCACATGATATGTGGCTTTCTTGGAGCGTCATTGTATTTTATTTTGTTTTGCTTGCTGTTTGAATAAAATACTAATATCTGAAATTATTAAATGGGAGAGTCTTCACATAGTTGCATAATTATACAACTACTCATTGATTTTCACTCATATCTTTTGGAGTTGTTTGTCGTTTGCTCTAGTGCTTCACTTATATCTTTTAGAGCACGGTGGTGGATTTGTTTTATAGAAACTTTTGATCTCTCATGCTTCACTTAGATTATTTTTAGAGTCTTAAATAGCATGGTAATTTGCTTAAATAATCCTAACATGCTTGGTATTCAAGATTAGTAAAAACTTTTGTACGAGTGTGTTGAATACTAAGAAAAGTTTGATGCTTGATAATTGTTTTGAGATATAAAGATGGTGATATTAGATTCATGCTAGTTGAGTAGTTGTGGATTTGAGAAATACTTGCTCTAAAGTTTGTGATTCCTGTAGCACGCACGTATGGTGAACCGTTATGTGATGAAGTCGGAGCATTATTTATTTATTGATTGTCTTCCTTACGAGTGGCGGTCGGGGACGAGCGATGGTCTTTTCCTACCAATCTATCCCCCTAGGAGCATGCGTGTAATACTTTGCTTTGATAACTTGTAGATTTTTGCAATAAGTATATGAGTTCTTTATGACTAATGTTGAGTCCATGGATTATACGCACTTTCTTCCTTCCACCATTGCTAGCCTCTCTAATACCGCGCACTTTACGCCGGTATCATAAACCCACCATATGCCTTCCTCAAAACAGCCACCATACCTACCTACCATGGCATTTCCATAGCCATTCCGAGATATATTGCCATGCAATATTCCACCGTTCCATTTGTTATGACACGCTTCATCATTGTCATATTGCTTTGCATGATCATGTAGTTGACATTGTACTTGTGGCAAAGCCACCGTTCATAATTCTTTCATACATGTCACTCATGAGTCATTGCACATCCCGGTACACCGCTGGAGGCATTCGTATAGAGTCATATTTTGTTCTGAGAATCGAGTTGTAATTCATGAGTTGTAAGTAAATAAAAGTGTGCTGATCATCATTATTAGAGCATTGTCCCAGTGAGGAAAGGATGATGGAGACTATGATTCCCCCACAAGTCGGTATGAGACTCCGGACGAAAAATAAATAAATAAAAGAGGCCAAAGAAGCCCAAATAAAAAAGAGAAAAAAGAGGCCATAAAAAGAAGGCCCAAATAAAAAAATGAGAGAAAAAGAGAGAAGGGACAATGCCACTATCCTTTTACCACACTAGTGGGAATTTTACATTATAGAACTTGGCTTGTATATTCCAATGATGGGCTTCCTCAAAATGCCCTAGGTCTTCGTGAGCAAGCAAGTTGGATGCACACCCACTTAGTTTCTTTTGTTGAGCTTTCATACACTTATAGCTCTAGTGCATCCGTTGCATGGCAATCCCTACTCACACACATTGATATCTATTGATGGGCACCTCCATAGCCTGTTGCTACGCCTAGTTGATGTGAGACTATCTTCTCCTTTTTTGTCTTCTCCACAACCACCATTCTATTTCACCTACAGTGCTATGTCCATGGCTCACGCACATATGTTGCGTGAAGATTGAAAAAGTTTGAGAACATCAAAAGTATGAAACAATTGTTTGGCTTGTCATCGGGGTTGTGCATGATTTAAATATTTTGTGTGGTGAAGATAGAGCATAGCCAGACTATATGATTTTGTAGGGATAGCTTGCTTTGGACATGTTATTTTGAGAAGACATAATTGCTTTGTTAGTATGCTTGAAGTATTATTATTTTTATGTCAATATTAAACTTTTGTCTTGAATCTTTCAGATCTGAATATTCATACCACAATTAAGAAGAATTACATTGAAATTATGCCAAGTAGCATTCCACATCAAAAAATTTGTTTTTATCATTTACCTACTCGAGGACGAGCAGGAATTAAGCTTGGGGATGCTGATACGTCTCCAACGTATCTATAATTTTTGATTGTTCCATGCTATTATATTATCTATTTTGGATGCTTATGGGCTTTATTAAACACTTTTATATTATTTTTGGGACTAACCTATTGACCAGAGCCTAGTGCCAGTTCCTGGTTTTCCCCTTGTTTCAGTGTTTCGGAGAAAAGGAATATCAAATAGAGTCGAAACGGAATGAAACCTTCTGGAGAAGTTATTTTTGGAAGGAAAGCTACCCGATAGACTTGGAGTGCACGTCGGGAAAGAAAGCGAGGAGCCACGAGGTAGAGGCGCACCTCCACCCTCGTGGGCCCTCGTGGCTCCCCGACGACTTCTTCCGCCTATATATCTCCATATACCCTAAAAATTCGGGAACATACTAGATCTGGAGTTCCGCCGCAAGCCTCTGTAGCCACCAAAAGTCAATCGGGACCTGTTAGGCACCTGCCGGAGGGGGAACCCTCACCGTGGCCATCTTCATCATCCGGCGCTCTCCATGACGAGGAGGGAGTAGTTCACCCTCGGGGCTGAGGGTATGTACCAGTAGCTATGTGTTTGATCTCTCTCTCTCTCTCTCTCGTGTTCTTGATTTGGCACGATTTTGATGTATCGCGAGCTTTGCTATTATAGTTGGATCTTATGTTGCTTCTCCCCCTCTACTCTCATGTAGTGGATTGAGTTTTCCCTTTGAAGTTATCTTATCGGATTGAGTCTTTAATGATTTGAGAACACTTGATGTATGTCTTGCCGTGCGTATCTGTGGTGACAATGGGATATCACGTGATTCACTTGATGTATGTTTTGGTGATCAACTTGCGGATTCCGCCCATGAACTTATGCATAGGAGTTGGCACACGTTTTCGTCTTGACTCTCCGGTAGAAACTTTGGGGCACTCTTTGAGGTTCTATGTGTTGGTTGAATAGATGAATCTGATATTTTGTGATGCATATCGTATAACCATACCCACGGATACTTGAGGTGACATTGGAGTATCTAGGTGACATTACGGTTTTGGTTGATTTGTGTCTTAAGGTGTTATTCTAGTACAAACTCTAGGGCTGTTTGTGACACTTATAGGAATAGCCCAATGGATTGATTGGAAAGGATAACTTTGAGGTGGTTTTGTACCCTACCATAATCTCTTCGTTTGTTCTCCGCTATTAGTGACTTTGGAGTGACTCTTTGTTGCATGTTGAGGGATAGTTATATGATCCAATTATGTTATTGTTGTTGAGCAAACTTGCACTAGTGAAAGTATGAACCCTAGGCCTTGTTTCAACTCATTGCAATACTGTTTACGCTCACTTTTATCGCTAGTTACCTTGCTGTTTTTATATTTTCAGATTACAAAAACCTATATCTACTATCCATATTGCACTTGTATCACCATCTCTTCGCCGAACTAGTGCACCTATACAATTTACCATTGTATTGGGTGTGTTGGGGACACAAGAGACTCTTTTTTATTTGGTTGCAGGGTTGCTTGAGAGAGACCATCTTCATCCTACGCCTGCCACGGATTGACAAACCTTAGGTCATCCACTTGAGGGAAATTTGCTACTGTCCTACAAACCTCTGCACTTGGAGGCCCAACAACATCTACAAGAAGAAGCTTGCGTAGTAGACATTAGTGATGCATAGCAACGAGAGGGGAGAGTGTGTCCACGTACCCTCGTGGACCGAAAGCGGAAGCGTTAGCACAACGCGGTTGATGTAGTCATACGTCTTCACGATCCGACTGTTCAAGTACCAAATGTATGGCACCTTCGAGTTCAGCACACGTTCAGCTCGATGACGTCCCTCAAACTCCGATCTAGCCGAGCTTTGAGGGAGAGTTCCATCAGCACGACGGCATGGTGACGATGATGATGTTCTACCGACGCAGGGCTTCGCCTAAGCACCGCTACGATATTATCGAGGTGGACTATGGTGGAGGGGGGCACCGCACACGGCTAAGAGATCAATGATCAATTGTTGTGTCTCTGGGGTGCCCCCCTGCCCCCGTATATAAAGGAGCAAGGGGGGAGAGGCGGCCGGCTAGGAGGAGGTGCGCCAGGAGGAGTCCTACTCCCACCGGGAGTAGGACTCCCTCCCTTCCTAGTTGGAGTAGGAGAAGGGGAAGGAGGAGGGAGAGAGGAAGGAAAGCCCCCCCCCCTCCTTGTCCAATTCGGACTAGAGGGGGAGGAGCGCGCTGTCTGCCCTGGTCGCCCCTCCTCTTCTCCACTAAGGCCCATGTAGGCCCATTAAACCCCCGGGGGTTCTGGTAACCCCCGGTTCTCCAGAAAAATCCTGATTTCACCCGGAACACTTCCGATATCCAAATTTAGGCTTCCAATATATCAATCTTTATGTCTCATAATATAACCGTCATCGAACTTTAAGCGTGCGGACCCTACGGGTTTGAGAACTATGTAGACATGACCGAGACACGTCTCCGGTCAATAACCAATAGCGGAACTGGATGCTCATATTGGCTCCCACATACTCTACGAAGATCTTTATCGGCAAACCGCATGACAACATACATTGTTCCCTTTGTCATCAGTATGTTACTTGCCCGAGATTCGATTGTCGGTATCTCAATACCTAGTTCAATCTCGTTACTGGCAAGTCTCTTTACTCGTTCTGTAATACATCATTCCGCAACTAACTCATTAGTTGCAATGCTTGCAAGGCTTACAGTGATGTTCATTACCGAGTGGGCCCAGAGATACCTCTCCGACAATCGGAGTGACAAATCCCAATCTCGAAATACGCCAACCAAACAAGTACCTTTGGAGACACCTGTAGAGCACCTTTATAATCACCCAGTTACGTTGTGACGTTTGGTAGCACACAAAGTGTTCCTCCGGTAAACGGGAGTTGCATAATCTCATAGTCATAGGAACATGTATAAGTCATGAAGAAAGCAATAGCAGAATACTAAACGATCGAGTGCTAAGCTAATGGAATGGGTCAAGTCAATCACATCATTCTCCTAATGATGTGATCCCGTTAATCAAATGACAACTCATGTCAATGGCTAGGAAACATAACCATCTTTGATCAACGAGCTAGTCAAGTAGAGGCATACTAGTGACACTCTGTTTGTCTATGTATACACACAAGTATTATGTTTCCGGTTAATATAATTTTAGCATGAAAAATAAACATTTATCATGATATAAGGAAATAAATAATAACTTTATTATTGCCTCTAGGGCATATTTCCTTCAATCTTGACTTTTCACCTGACGGTGTGGGCCAGTCGCGCTTTTCCCTGGCGCTTGAGCCTCGATCCCCCCCTCGGTCGCGGGTTGACCTGCGCGTCACGAGCGGAAAAAAGGGCCGAACCGGTGCTTTTCGTCGTCCTGGGGGCGCGACTGGGGCATTTTTTTGGCGCTGGCGCCGAAAAAGTGGCCTGGGGGCCTGTTGGGGGCGCGGCTGGAGATGCTCTTAGTCAATATGTCGTTGGGCAGGTCTTGATCAGCTTGAAGCTGCTACTGTTTCTTTTTCAGGCTCCTTGTAGTGGCTAATAGCCGACGCTTGAAGCACTCCTGCTGGAGAGGTTCCTCAGGCACGATAAAGTCTTCGTCGCCGAGGCTCACCTCATCCTCGGAGAGTAGAAGATATTTACTGTCCTCCGAGTCTTCGTTTTTGGCCTGTTCGTCAGGGCTAACTTGCCCATTTTCCCGATCGTCCTGTTCGGAGGTTTGCTCGACGAGGTTTTCTTGATCTTCGGCATCGTTCGGAGTATTGTTGTCTCTCGTGCCGGTATTGCTGTCTTTGCCGCGGCGTGATTTAGAGCGGCGCCGTCGACGTTTTGGTTATGTCCCAGGAGGTTTATCCTCTACTGGATTTTTCTCGTTATCGCCGTCACCCTCTTTGGGTGTATCCACCATGTACACGTCATACGAAGAGGTGGCCGTCCACCGTCCGGTAAACGAGGGGTTTTGGGCCTGCTCTTCTCCGGCATCGTCATCCATACCGTCGATGTCTTCGGAGCCGTAATCGAGCGTGTCAGTTAAGTCCTCGACAGTGGCGATTGATGAAGTCATATACCTAGGGTAGGGTCATGGACCTGTCCAAGACACCCTCCCCAAGGACATCTCTAGAAGAAACTACCTTTCAGTCGACCTGGAAGAGTTCCACTCGACCAACTGGAAGACACTTTCGACCATGAAGCCAACCACTCAACCACCGGAGATCCAAAGCCGTTTGCACACAAGCGGTCGGTCATTAAGTAGCTTTTATGGTCATCATAGCACTTTATGTGGGCGTTACGGTAACCCCTATCTTAATGTACCTTTAACCTGCGTGGCGAGGTCGGAGGTGCAGCAAACTCTATATAAGCCACCCCCTCCTCGGTGTCAAGGGTTCGCACCTTTGTAACTCATACGCACATATCTGATCGACCGCCTCCGGGCTCCAAGACGTAGGGCTGTTACTTCCTCCGAGAAGGGCC
This sequence comes from Aegilops longissima, assembly GCA_021605205.1. Lineage (NCBI taxonomy): Eukaryota > Viridiplantae > Streptophyta > Magnoliopsida > Poales > Poaceae > Aegilops > Aegilops longissima. The sequence goes on from CM038677.1 coordinate 190,199,685, forward strand.
TGAACTCGTAAACATCTTGCGTATACAACTAGTCCATAGCTAGGATCTTGCCTCTCCATACCTACCCCCCATTCTGTTGTCAGGCTTAGAACCACGACAGTTGGCACCCACCGTGGGGCAGGTGTCTTAGCGACTTGTTGGAGAAGTTGCATTTTTCCCGATCCCATTCATCATGGTTTCTGGCGGAGTTTTGGTTGAGGGCCGTGAGATCTGTCTCGGCGTGCTCACGTTCATCGCCGACGACTCCGCTTGGTTGCAGGAGGCTCCAGTCGACGTTGACGCACTCCCCGTCCGCGGGGCGACGCACTTTCGCGCGTGCGTCCGCGGCATCCTCCTGCGGCAGCCGTCGACCCAGTATCGGTCGGTTCTTGTGCCGTCCTCCCTCCTGGTCTCGCGTCGGCGCAAGCACTCCGGTCGATCGAGGCTTCAGCGATGGGTGAGGCACGCGGTGGCCCGCCAGTCGGCCACTCCCCAAGTCGCGGAAATCGAGCCCGACGAATCTCTCTACGGCCTGTTCGATCTGTCGACTGGCTCCACAGAGACTGCATCCTTGTGCGACAGCAGCGATCCACCGGCGGAGGTTATGATGGTCGACGGACCATGCAGTCCTTCTGGTTTCCCCCGCACCGACGGAGGCGTTGGCGGAGGCGAGCCGGCGCAGGCTCACGAAGAGTACCAACCCGAGCCCCTCACTTCGCTACAGAGGGAGGAGCTCCGCCGCCGGAACATGGATGCGCTTCACAGTCCTATCGTTCGAGAAACCCCCGAGGCCCGCGCCTTAGAAGATGCGCGTTTGGCCAACAGCTGGCCTTTTCGATTCGAAAATCTCCGGCGAGTGCTCGTGAGCGAAGCGCAACAACAGGTCCCATCGTCGGTCGGCGTCAACTCTTTCCTCAACCGACTCGGTATACCAAACTCCCATTCAGAATCTAGCAGCTGCAGCCCGTATAGCGAGTCCATTCAGCCTTCGGTCGGAGGCTGGCGAGGCTTACTCGGATCGTAGATTTGCTCGGGCAGCGGAGATCATAATTCAGTTGTATCGCGATCGCGAGCAGGATTCACAGCAGATCCGTCGCTGCGAATACAGATCGATCGGCACATAGCCCAAGATCGCCCCCAAGGCGTGAGGGACATGGAGGCGGCGTGATCGATATGAGGACCGATTCGATCGTGATGATCGGCGTCAGTGCCCTCCTCCCCAAAGGGTGGGTCATATCGCCTCGGCGACAAGATGTGAACACCAAGACGGTGTTGGACGAAGGATTCCAGTCGACCCCAGGGAACCAGGCTTTGATGCGAGATTCGTCATTGTTCAAGGTCTGGTCGATAGGAACAGAGCTAATCGTGAAGGTCATGACAGAAATGCACCCATCAGTGGCGAGTACGTCTCGGGACGAATGTTTTAGCGAGCCATCGAGCCGCGGTGATTCCTCCCAACTTCAGGTTGGCGGCTGAGTCGATAAGTTCCTTTGGTGAGTCCAAGCGGATACTGGCTTGAGGACTACCGAGTGGTTGTCCAGATTGGCGGCGGCAGCGATGAAGTGGCCATGAAACACCTGCCTCTTATGTTAGAGGATCGGCGAGCATGGCTGAATCGATTAGCACCAACAGCATTTACACTTGGGAAGATCTTGCACGAGTGTTTGTCGGGACATTTGAAGGAACTTGCAAGCGACCAGCGGGGTTGTGAGTTGCGATCATGTGTGCGAAGTCGAATGAAACTACGAGGATTACATCCAGAGATGGATCACTTTGCACCACACAAGAGAGAATGTATCGATCATCGGCGATCTGTGCCTTCAAGGAAGGAGTTAAACGAGAGTTGAGTCTGAAATTGGTCGGACGGAGACATGACCCTGAGTCGAATGATGCAGATTGCCACCAAATGCGCTAATGGTGAAGAAGAGGATCGGCTCCGGAGTGGCAAGTACAAGTCAGCCGCTAATGAAACCGGTGGAGGGAACTCGATCAAAAAAGCGGAAAGCCGAGCCAGCTGCTCTGGAGAAGCCTTGGCGTGACTCGAGAAAGTTCGAGGGAACCAGGGGACCTTGGAACCCCAAGAAAGTGAAAGACCAAGATGGAAATGATGTGTTGGACTTTCCATGTCACATTCACACGAAGAAAGATGAAGAGGGTAAACTCATTTACCCAAAGCATACCACTCGGCGATGTCGGCTCTTGATTCAGCGGTTCGAGGAAGCAGCTCAAGGACAAGGAGAAGGAGTCGGACAAAGTTGAGGACAAGGAAGATAGTGACGGTGGATACCCGGGTCAATTCCACTCGATGATTTTCTTGGCGTTGAAAGCAAAAGTCGATTGAAAGTTATCAACCGAGAAGTGAATATGGTCGCTCGGCGACACCGATTACTGAAATGGTCGCGAGACCGCCATCACGTTCGACCGATCGATCACCCGACACACATAGCCACCCCTGGGAGGCAAGCGTTGGTGGTCGACCCGGTCGTCGAAGGCACTCGACTAACTAAGGTTTTGATGGATGGTGGCGATGGCTGAACATTTTGTATGTAGAGGCGTTGAAAGGATGGGCATTCCGATGTCGGACTCGGCACCGACAACATGAGCTTCCATGGAGTCATTCACGGAAAGAAGGCTGAGTCACTCGGCCAAATTTCTCTCGATGTGGTTTTGGTGACTACAAGAATTTTCGTGAGGAAAAGTTGACCTTTGAGGTCGTGGATTTGCAGAGCGCTTATCACGCTATCACGGGGAGGCGGCATATCGTGTTTCATGGCTCGACCATGTTATGTCTATCTCAAGCTGAAGATGCCAGGTCCCAAAGGTGTGATCACATCGCGGCAATCGGAAAAAGCGAAGAGTGTTTCGAAGGCTCTAAGATCGCGATGCTCGGATGGCGGTGGTCGAGCTGCAAGAGTACCGAAAAGCGGCAGACCGGGTGATTTGTTGCGAGCCAAGAAGCCCGCCACGAGTCAGCATTTCGATCGTCCGGGAGGCGAAACCGATTCATATTCATCCGTGATCCCAATGCTGCTCCGACTCACATCTCAACAACACTCGACTCCAAATAGGAAGAAGCGCTCATCCGGTTCCTCCGTGAGAGCTGGGACATCTTTGCATGGAAACTGCGGACATGCGGGTGTTCGAGGCGGCTCAAGCATCGACTACGAGTCGACTCAAAAGTTAAACCTGTCAAAGAACATCTTCGACGGTCCGCCGTCCAGAAGAGAAAGGCCATTGGCGAGGAGGTGGCTCGGTTCTTAGCAGCAGAGTTTATCCTAGAGATTTCTCACTCCGAGTGGCTCGCCAATGTTGTCATGGTCCCTAAGAAGGACAATTCACTGCGCATGTGCATCGACTTCAAACATATCAATCGGGCCTGCCGAAAGATCATTCCTCTCCCCGCATCGACCAAATAGTCGACTCATTGCGGGATGTGGCGGTTGTCTTTCTTAGGCGCATATTCCGGGTACCATCAGATCCGTCTGTATGAACCCGCGATATCAAAACAGCTTTCATCACTCCATTCGGTGCTTACGTTATGTCACCATGTCATTCGGCCTCAAGAATGCGGAGCCACGTTCATGAGGATGATTGAAGTGTTTACTCCTCAAATCGGTTGAAATGTGGAAGCATACATGGATGACATTGTGGTCAAATCACGGAAGGTTCCGACCTGTTGGTGACCTTGCTGAAACATTGCCAATCTCGGGAGGTATGATATCAAGCTTAATCCATCAAAGTGCACATTCGGAGTTCTGGCGAAAAGTTACTCGGTTTTCGTTTACGAGCGCGAAATCGGCGCTAAGCCAGAAAAAGTTGGCACTATACTCCGAATGAAATGCCCTGTGCGTGTGCACGATGTCCAGAAGCTTACAGGATGCTTGGCCGCTTTAAGTCGATTCATCTCTCGCCTCGGTGAAAAGGCATTGCCTCTTTACCGACTGATGAAGAAGTCAGCCAAGTTCGAGTGGACTCCTGAAGCTGATGCAGCGTTTGTAGAGCTCAAAGCTCTGCTCTCCACCCAGCTGGTGCTTGTTGCCCCAATCAGCAAGGAGCCATTGCTGCTTTACATTGCAGCCACAGGACAAGTCGTCAGTACAGTATTACGTCGAGCGGGGAGAGGAAGGAAAAGCCTTCAAAGTTAAGCGCCCAGTATACTATCTTTCTGAAGTATTAACCCCGTCAAAGCAAAGATACCCTCATTATCAGAAGCTTGTGTATGGGATTTATATGACCGCGAAGAAGGTTGCTCATTACTTCTCTGATCATTCCATTACAGTCGTCAGCGACGCCCCATTATCGAGATTTTTCCCAACAGAGGCATGGCTGGTCGAGTGGCGAAATGGGCGATTGAACTTCTTCCCTTGATATCAAGTTTGAGGCAAAAGCCATCAAGTCCCAAGCAATAGCAGATTTCATCGCCGAGTGGATTGAACAACGATTACCGACTCAAGTTCACTCGAACCTTTGGACTATGTTCTTTGATGGTTCCAAGATGCTGAATGGTTCGGTCTTTGGGGTAGTATTAGTTTCCCCGAGGAGATAAGCTCGGATATGTGCTCCAAATTCACTTTGATTCTTCCAACAATGAAGCGAATCTGAAGCTTTGTAGTATGGGTTGCGTATGGCCATTTCACTCGGCGTCGTCGCCTCATGGTTTATGGCGACTCAGATCTAGTGGTTAATCGGTGATGAAGGAGTGGGGACGTCGAAGTCCAGCCATGGTGGTTAGTGTAATGCGATGAGGAAGCTAGAGAAGAAGTTTGAGGGTTAGAGCTCCATTATATACCCGACTAAAGAATCAAGCTGCTGATGATTTGGCGAAAATAGGGTCCAAGAGGGAAGCCATTCCCAATGATGTGTTTTTGGAGCACATCCGCACACCGTCGATTCAAGAGGATCCTTTCATTGAAGAAGCTCCACAGCCAAAAAGTGAAACTAATCCAACTGAAGTTGAGGTCCTAGCGGTGGTCGACCTGATCATGGAAGTCGTGGTCATCACTCCCGACTGGACAGTACCGTACATCGCGTATATTCTGAGGAAAGAGCTCCCGGAGAACGAAGAAGAGGCTCGACAGATCGTCCGCCGATCCAAGGCCCTTACTGTGATCAAGGGACAGTTATTCAGGGAAAGCGTGACTGGAGTCAGCCATAAATGCATAACGCCAGAAGAAGGTCAGATAATTCTTGATGATATCCACTCGGGGACCTGTGGTCACCATGCGTCCTCTCAGACCATCGTGGCTAAAGCATCTTGGCGGGATTTTCTGGCCAAAAGCAAATGAAATGGCAAAGGAAATAGTCGACAAGTGTGAAGGATGTCGGTTCTACTCCAATATGTCACACAAACCCGCCTCGGCATTGAAGACCATTCCCTCGTCCGGCCTTTCGCTGTTTGGGGTTGGATATGATTGGACCATTGAGAAGCTGGCGGGGGCGGTTTAACTCATTTGCTTGTGGCGATCGACAAGTTCTGAAGTGGATCGAAGCTAAACCTATCAAGAACCTTGATCGTGCCTTGCTATCGGTTTCATCGGAGAGTTGATATTCAGATATGGAGTTCCGCACAGCATCATCGCGACAATGGGTCAAACTTGATTCCGACAAGTTCAAAGCCTTTTGCGCCTCTCGAGACACTTGAGTCGACTATGCTTGATTGCTCACCCCGGTCGAATGGACAAGCGAGCGAGCAAATGGTCTAATTCTCAAAGGACTGAAACCTCGGTGATCGTGATCTCAAGCATGCAGCAGGAGCATGGGTCGACGAACTTCCGTCGGTTCTTTGGGGATTGAGGACCACTCCTAATCGGTCATTGGGAGAACTCCATTCTTTATGGTCTATGGGCTGAAGCAGTTCTGCGAGTGACTGCTTCACAATCGCTTGAGTCGAACTCTACTCTGAAGCTCAAGCGAGCAAGCTCGGCAAGATCTGATCGACCTCCTTGAAGAGAGAGAGATATGGCCCTGATCCGCTCGACCATCTATCGGCAGGACTTGCGTCGACTCCATGCTAGAAATGTGAAGAGCCGAGCCTTTCAAGAAGGGACTTGGTCCTCCGAGTGGATCAGCAGAAACCACACAAGCTCACTCCCACTTGGGAAGGTCCTTCATCATCACGAGTTCTCCACAATGGAGCTTATCATCTCTACAACATCGAGCGCCAGATTGATGAGCCTCGAGCACGGAATGCGGAGCTGCTCCGCCCTTTACACTTAAGAACTCACTCGGGTGAGATGTAATAAAAGTACCTCTGTAGTTTGTTTATCAAAGACAAGAATGTTATAATTCTCCGGTGATTGTTATTACTTTTCGTTTACATAAGAAATTTCCCCAGTGGGTGGCTTAGCATGAACCCGTTTAGCCTAAGTTTGTAAAAAAATCCTGCCGAGTGGAGAGCCAGCCTCCCACTCGGGGCTTAGCTGTGAATCCGTTTCGCCTAAGTATCTGAAAATCCTACCGAGTGGAGAGCCAGCCTCCCACTCTGGGGCTAAGCTACAGTCCAAGTACTCGCCTAAGTTTGAAAATCCTACCGAGTGGCGAGCCAGCCTCCCACTCGGGGGCTTAGCTGCAGTCCAAGTACTCGCCTAAGTTTGAAAATCCTACCGAGTGGTGAGTCAGCCTCCCACTCGGGGGCTTAGCTGCGGTCCAAGTACCCGCCTAAGTATTAAATACAATTTGTGCTTTGCAAGGACGACAAGGTACAGATCGACTGTTGCCTTTCCCTTCAGAGTTATGACACAAAATCCTCCCGGGAGGCTTAGCTGCAGTCCAGTACTTGCCTAAGTTTGAAAAATCCTACCGAGTGGAGAGCAAACCTTCCACTCGGGGGCTTAGCTGCAGTCCAGTACTCGCCTAAGTTTTAAAAACCCTACCGAGTGGAGAGCAAACCTCCCACTCGGGGCTAACTGCAGTCCAAGTACTCGCCTAAGTTTTAAAAACCCTACGAGTGGAGAGCAAACCTCCCACTCGGGGCTTAGCTGCAGTCAAGTACTCGCCTAAGTATCCAAAAATCCTACCAAGTGAGAGCAACCTCCCACTCGGAGGCTTAGCTGCACTCTAGTGCTGCGCCTAAGTTTTAAAAACCCTACAGTGGAGAAAACCTCCCACTCGGGGCTTAGCTGCAGTCCAAGTACTCGCCTAAGTATCCGAAAATCCTACCGAGTGGAGAGTGATCCTCCCACTCGGGGCTTAGCTGCAGTCAGTGCTACGCCTAAGTCGAAATTCATCCCGATCTGCAAGGACGACGAGGTGCAGGTCATTGTTACCTTCTCCTTCTTGGAGCTGCGCCACAAGTACAATGTGCGCTCCTCCCGATCCATAAGGACTGACGAGGTGCAGGTCGACTGTTACCTTCTCTTGCGCCTGCAAGTACAACAAAGTGTAGGTCGACTGGATTTTCCACCTCAGAGCTGCATCTCAAACATTGAAGCATAATCCGAGTGAAGAACAAAGTTTACTCGAAGGCAAACAAAAGCATATTTCGACGATGAGTAAAGTTCGGATAACATCCTAAGGGTGCGAAGTACCCGGGCCTCAAGCTGTTAAAGTTTATCGATTCTGAGGATCACTCGGCATTCGAGGCAAATTTAAGACGAATCATAGAAGTTTTTACTCCTCGGTGGAGGACTAGAAGGCGTGACGAACTGGACCGGTCGATCCCATCGGTGATTCGGTGGCAGCACCAATGAAAGTCTCCATGAAAGATCGGAAGTCGTACTTCTTGGTATTGGCAACTTTGATGGGCGCCAACCTTTCCTCTCGCGCCTCCTTGCGGTGAGCAGACGAGGATAGAGCGACGTCGGCACCACATCTGGCGAAGACTTCATCCATTCTGCACTTTCGACTTGGAGCGTCATTGATCGAGTCATTAAAGACTTCGAGGTCATTTTGAAGTGTTTACTTTGGCAAGAGTGTTGAGTCGATCCAGCGATACGCGACCTTGATCGGCGAGGTAGTCCACCACAACAAGAACACGAGACTCGGTCGGAGCACATTCATGGCAGCTTCATCCTTCACGGGGGAGTTAATGGGGTCCAGACTTGTCTCCACTCGACTAGTCTCTTCCTCGAAGTTCGTGAATTCTGCAAACACAACTCGAGTTCAAGCTAATGGTTCTATGATGAGTCGGTGATAACAAGTCGATCGGATAAGAGGAATTACCTTCAAGCATGAGGAATAGCTTCTTGGCGAGCCCTCCGGATAAGCCTCTAGATCATTCCTCTTCCCGTCGATTCGCTTGACCTTGTCGCTCGAGCTATCTTGTCGTTCTTGATCGGCTAACCTCCTTGTTGGCGCGTCGAGAGCAACTTTCAGTTGGCGTTCTCCTCTTCAAGTTTTCCGGTGAAGACAGCTTCTCTTCCATGAGCTTGGTTTTGTTCAAAGCCGTCTGCTGCGCCTCGGCAAGGTCATGATCCTTCTTCTTGAGCCTCCTCCATTTTATGCGCAAAATGGCGGTGAGTCGAGAATTAGGAAGGGACAGAAAAATAAAAACATCGTCAAGATCTCACCAGCCATACCTTTTGCTTCGTCTCTCGCCTTTTGCAAGTTCTCTGTGCAAGCTTCAAGTCAAGGTTGAGCTGGATCTATTTGTTCTCCAATTGAGTGTATCGAGCCACAAGCTTGCAAGATTTACGCAAAGAATCGGTCGGCAGACATCACAGATAGGTTACTTCCGGTGACTAAGAAAAATCATTGCGTTTCTAAGACTACAGCCGAATCAAAATATTGACGGTAGTCTGGGGACTACACCGGTGGGTGCACTTAGCGATGCCCCACGGTCCCTCTTGACTTCGGTTCAATCGATCGGCGAAAAGAGACAAAAAAGGAGTTCTTCAGACTACGATTCGATTGCCGTGATCCACCATAGTCTTAGGGACTACACCCGTGGGTGCACTCAGCGTGCCCCACGGTTTCAAGATTCCATTCGACATGGTCCGACCGGACCGAGTGAAGAAGTTATCAAAGAGATACAAAGTATAAAGACTACGATTCATTGCCGGTAGTCCACCATAGTCTCGGGGACTACACCCGGTGGGTGCACTCAGCATGCCCCCACCAGTCCGAAAATTTAGTCGACACACCTGGTGGGTGTACGGAATCTGAGGATCTTGAGAAGAAGAGTTTTTCGGTAGCATATCCTAATGAACAAGTGGTGATCAATTAACCTAGGCGTTGCTCAAGAGCTGAGCTGGCATCATAGGCCGCTTGGCTGGCTTCGGACCACCTTCATCTGCTCCATCATAGGCCCGCTTGGTGTATAGCCTCCTTAGCAGCACCCACTTGGTCCTCCGGGGCGTGGTGCGTGGCGAAAAGGAGGGCGGATCAGCGATCGGCGTTGAAGGCGGATACTCGTCGTGACACGGCGAAAGACACGAAGTCCAGTGGTGTTGCCACCCTCATGAACCAGCGCCTCGAGCATCGATGCAACTTGAGCAGTCCCGCGGCAGGTGCCTTCTTAGTCCTCCTCCGCCTCAGCGGCGCCTCATCATCATCATCGGGAGATCAATGACACGAGGAGGGACTACGGGAAAGATTCAAAGTTAAAACAGAAATCAATCGAACAAAAGCAAAATTACAGCGATCATACCAAGGTTAGAGTAACAACATCTTCCATCTCTGGTCTTCGTTCTGGACCGAGGTCTCGGAGGTGGCAGCTGCAGATTTCAAAAATCAGTTGATCGGTCAACAAGTCGACCAAAAAGTTTGTTCGCGGAACAAAAAAGCTCAAGTTCTTGTGCGGAAATAGTGGGATAGCCATCTTCATCTTAGGCAAAACCTTTGTAAACCGGCTTCGGCGTCGCTTCGGGGTTGCTTGGCGCTTTTTCGATCGGCGCCGGAGAGGTAAATCAGGGCGTTTAAATCGATTGCCCGACGACGCGATAGCTTTGCAGCGCTTCGACCGAGGGTCATGGGTGAGCTTGGGCGCCTTTCCATGCGAGGAGGGTCGATTTCTTCCTCCTCTTCCTGCTCCTCCTCTTTGTCGGAGCTGTCGTCATCTTCGTCCCCCCCACCATCAGACTGCCATTCCTCCTGGCTTTCACCTCCGCTCCCTTCCTCCTCCTCAACTGGTTCTTGCGCCCGTTGGGCATCGAGTACATCTCGGTGGTGACCTAGAAGAAGACAAACAAGATGAAAGTCATCGACCGATTTAAGCAAACAAGATGGAGTAAGCGAGTCGAGTCAAAGATACGGGATTGAACCTTGTAAAGCTCGTCACGATTGGTCGAGTGGAGGATCCTCCCGGCTCCTCGGGGTTATCTTTGTTCAGTGATGGCGGTCATCCATCTCTCGATGTGGCATCCTCGACCTCCTCCGGGTGGACCAGTGGTGTCATCGGTGCGAGAATACATCCACATCGGATGGTCTCGATCTTGAACTGGTTGGATCGCCGTCGAAGAAAAACCTCGGAAGATCCATACCGGTCACCCCATCACGGATGAGCTGGACTACGCTCGACCAAAACCTTGACTGAGCCTTCTCCTCGGGACCACCTTGAGAGAGGGCGGCTTGCTCACTCGATCCATGGAGAAAGGAGGAGTCGGTCGGCTTACTGGCGTCGGCTGGTCTTAGCGATAGAACCGGTCATTGCCACCCTCGAACCGACTCGGGAAGGACCATGGCTGGAAAAGCACTCATTTGGACCCCAAGACCCCACACATCTGAATCACTTGGGTTCTCTCGTCCTCGGATTGGCCTTTTTCACCGTCTGGGGCGACGGGTGAAAATGTGTTTGAAGAGGCCCCAATCGGCCGACAACCCAAAAATTCTCACACAAGGACACAGCGGCGAGATATACGATGGAGTTGGGTGTGAAGTGGTGGAGTTGTGCCCCAAAGAAGTTCAGAAATCCTCGAAAGAAAGGGTGGGGCGGCAAAGAAAACCCGCGGTCCCGTGAGTGGCTAAGAGGACGCACTCACCCTCCCGAGGCTCGGCTGCCACTCCATCCCGGAAGCCTCGCTGATCCATGAGGATCAGTACTTCATTAGCAGTCGTCAAGATCTTTACGGCGGATGGTCGGCGAATCAAATCGCATACTGGATCCAGCCCTGTGGCAAACCGGCCCATGACGAGATCCGCCCGGTGGTCGCCCTCCCTTCGCCGCCGTTATCGCCTTCTTCGCTTTGTTCGAGCCGCCGTCTTTTCTTTCACCATTGTGCGCGTGAGCAGCGCATGGAGCAGCAGTTAGGAGGTGGAGGCAAAGCCTTGGCGGATGAATCTGAAGAAGGAAGGAGGAAAGGGAGCGCCTTTGTTCAAAAACCCGATCTGGACCTTATATGAGGTTGCTTCAAGTGGTATTGGTAGGCCCGAGCGATCTGTCAAATCCATAGCAGTCACCAGCGCGATCGTGGCGAAAAAGGTGGCGCGGAGATTGAGGCGTCCTTGCCTTATCCCGTCCGATTACTGCGGCTCTCTCTCCGTCCCGCTCGTTTCCCGAAGATTCAAATCCCGCTAAATCCGCGCGCCGCAGAGCAAATCCTCAGACAAAAGATTTCCTCCGTCCTGTCATTCAGAAAACGCACTCGACGGATACAAATAATGGATCAAGGCGACTGAAAGAGGAGTTGATGTCGTCACTTAAGTCCATTTGATCCAAGACAAGACACAATTGCAGCACAAGAGTGAGTCGGGAGTATGTTCAACTCCATCCCCACTCAAACCTCGATCCATTCGGGGGCTAATGATGAAGTCATATACCTAGGGTAGGGTCATGGACCTGTCCAAGACACCCTCCCCAAGGACATCTCTAGAAGAAACTACCTTTCAGTCAACCTGGAAGAGTTCCACTCGACCAACTGGAAGACACTCGACCATGAAGCCAACCACTCGACCACCAGGAGATCCAAAGCCAGTCTGCACACAAACGGTCGGTCATTAAGTAGCTTTTATGGTCATCATAGCACTTTATGTGGGCGCTACCAGTAACCCCCTATCTTAATGTACCTTTAACCCTGCATAACTGAGGGCCGGAGGGGTCTGGCAAACTCTATATAAGCCACCCCCTCCTCAGTGTCAAGGGTTCGCACCTCTGTAACTCATACGCACATAATACAGTCGACCGCCTCCGGGCTCCGAGACGTAGGGTTGTTACTTCCTCCGAGAAGGGCCTGAACTCGTAAACATCTTGCGTATACAACTACTCCATAGCTAGGATCTTGCCTCTCCATACCTACCCCCCATTCTACTGTCAAGCTTAGAACCACGACAGCGATGAAGTGGGTGGTGGAAGGGACGTAAAATTCCCCGCTTAGCCCCTAGTCCAGGCTGGGCGTAGTTCGGATGTTGGTCCTCCGTAATAACGAGGGATCGCATCAAGTCCAGAGCCTCGCTTAAAGGCGAGGTTTGGCCAGGGAGAAAGAATCCGTGGAGTACGGTGGAAGGAGGCTTCCTGGCCGAGCTCACACGATGCTGACTCCGAGGTTCGGAGCCGGTGTTCAGAGAAGAGTCCGGCATCCTGATGGTTGCCAGCGACACTACTTCCTCCGGTCCTCCCGTACTGGGCTCAGGGGCCGCGGATAGTCCGACGGGCTCAGGAATCCTGTCTTTGGACCTTGCGCTCCGGATCTAAGGCCAGAGCGGAGGTTGGGGTCGTGAACCCTTGGAAGATCAAGTCTCCTCGGATATCAGCGACGTAGTCCAGATTTCCAAAACTAATCTGGTGGCCAGGGGCGTAGCTGTCGGTCTGCTCTAGATGGCCAAGCGAGTTGGCCCGCAGTGCGAAGGCGCCGAATACGAGGATCTGGCCGGAAGAAAAACCTCCCTCGGGGCAGCGTTGTTGTAGATGATGGATGGAGCCATCGAACATTTCGATGATGACACAACGGAACTCTCAATGAAAGCACCAATGTCAGTGTCAAAACCGGCGGATCTCGGGTAGGGGGTCCCGAACTGTGCGTCTAGGGTCGATGGTAACAGGAGACGGGGGACACGATGTTTACCCAGGTTCGGGCCCTCTTGATGGAGGTAATACCCTACTTCTGCTTGATTGATCTTGATGAATATGAGGATTACAAGAGTTGATCTACCACGAGATCGTAATGGCTAGACATCCTTTATGATTGTGATTGTGTCTACGGACTAAACCCTCCGGTTTATATAGATACCGGAGGGGCCTAGGGTTGTACAGAAGAAGGAAATAATTCATCCGGACGCCAGGCTTGCCATCCACGCAAAGGAGAGTCCCATCCGGACACAGCAGGAAGTCTTCTATCTTGTACCTTCATGGCCCATCAGTCCGGCCCACGTCATATAGGTCGGACGCCCGAGGACCCCTTAATCCTGGACTCCCTCAACGGCCGCCGCAGAGGGCCGATCTCGGCGGCAACCAGGGAAGAGGCGGGCGGCGGCCCGATGCAGGGTGGGGGACTCGCCAGAGGCCTAGGCGGGTGCGCGGGGAAGCCACCGCCGCCGCCTTACCGCCGAGCGGGCAAGCCCGACGACGGCTGCCGGTGGCGGCGGGGGAGGAAGAGAAGGGGAGGCGGGGAACCAGCAGCGGTGTTGGGTTTCGCCCCCGAGTCGCCCGAGAGCGGACGACGCGGGGGAGGGGGAGGGGAGACTTTTTCCATTGTTGTGAAGAGTTTGTCGGATTGGAACGTAACAAAGTTTAATCAACTAGTACGTCTTACTACACGAAAGAGAATTATTCGTGGAGCAGTTCTCAAGTCGAAATCGCAATGCATGACGTCCAACCTTGTTCTACGCGTACCCCACAAAGAGAAACAGGAAGTTGTTCAAATCAAACGAAAAGAAGAGAAGAAGTCCATACGTCAAATACGGGGCACCGTACCCCTAAAAAAATTACGGGGCACCGAAATTCCAAACCCAACCATTCTGCAAAAAGCAAGTTGCAAAATTCGGACCCGTGTCTTTAGAAAAGAAAATGTCAAACGGAGAAGAAGAGATATCAGCGTGACCAACGCTGAATTGACGGTGCATCCGTGCATGCCGATGTAGACAACGCGAGATCTCACGCTTTTGTTAGATGAAGCGCTGCAACGATCATGATCCGACGTGCGTACGTCTATGATTGCCTCAACTGATCTCACGCTTTTGCACGGGTAACTGATGGTCGGAGGTGACTCCAGTTTACCGGTGGTCTTACTCGTACTACGTCGAGCCTAATCAACTCCGAAGAAAACGAACGCCAAGGACATCGAGTTCCCGGAAAAAGTTCAGCGCTTAATGGTTCTGGAACCAAGGCAAGAGCGGCTTGATCAATTGGATCAGGTAGGTACATAGACTGGCACATTGACGGCGGTTACTTGCATCATCGCTTATTTCATGGCCAATCATCAGGCACTTCCCTTCGATCAAATGCGGCAGGCCGGGCGATGTGGGGAAATATCCGGTGGGCACGCCGGTGCATGCACGGGCGACATGGCTGGCCGCCGGCCGCGCCCACTCGTACGTCTGTACATTGCGGCTGGTCTGAGTGGTGTCGGTGCATCCCACCTTGCCGCCGCCGCGCGTTGCCTCATGCCGTTGGCTGCCACGCCTACGCGTGCGCGCACCCACCCAGCTCGGTTGTGTTGCGTGGCCACGTCGCCGCTTGCCGGTTCGCCGCCGGGCTCCGCATTTGCCTGCCCGTGCCCGCGCAGTCGCACCAGCGGGCTCCTGGCCAAAGGTGCGCGTCTTGGTTTGGGGGAGAGGGTTGCATGTGGATCGCGTCGCGTGCGTCAGGCGTGGCGCATCTTGGCCCATCATGGGCCGTGTCTGTTTTGCTAAAAAGAAAAAATCTACGCACATGTATTCATAATATGTTCCTCCAAAAACAATTATCATAATGTAGCTAACAAAAGAGAGAAAACGGTCATATGCGCCCACATGTTGCATTATTTAACCTTGAATTCGCATGTGTCGAAGCATCAGCTGCCTTTGGCAAAACCGTCCCTATACGTCCGCGGACTCATCCGGACGACCTTTCATATTCGTGCCCGGTATTCGTACATCCCAAATGCAGACTCTTAAATACATGCAAATCCATGCACATCCATCGTACACGTCAATTGCGAACGAAAATACATAGTTCTTACATAAAATTTATTTTAAGTGCACAACCAAAATATTAGCTCTTTGGTTTTCATTATGGGTCCGCATATACTCCACAAAATCATTGAGCAGGTGTGCGTGCACCTGATGATCTCGAGGATTCTGATGCAACTGCAGAAAGTTCATAAGCTTATTTGCATCTTGATCTAACCTGGTTTGATTTGTTCTCCACGCGCTTCAAATGTATTGGTTTGGGCAACCCCATCACCCTCATTATCGACAACCATATTGTGAAAAATAACACAATAGGTCATCAACTGCCACAGACTTTCCGATTCTCACATCATTGCAGCCCCATGAACAATTCCCCAACGAGCTTGAAGTACTCCGAATGCCTTCTCCACATCCTTCCTGCATTGTTGCAAAGTGGATTCGTTTGTTGCCGTATGGATCGGATATGGTACAAACGCCACCCACTAAGGATAGATGCCAACGGCAAGATGGTATCCCACGTTGTAGTCACGACCGTTGACATTTTATTTGCACGAGGGCAAATTCCTATTGCAAAGCCTACTGAACACCGGAGAATCGGAGATCGTTGAAGCACGTTGATGTCGTTGTAAGAATCCAACATTTCAAAGAAAGCATGCCAAATTCATAAGTCTTGTGATGCCACTGCTTCCACTATGATGGTGGCCTCTTTGGTGTGACCTTGATACATTCCCCGCAAACCTTTGGGATAGTTGTTCCGTTGCCAATGCATGCAATCAATTGATCCGGGCTTTCCTGGAAACCATCCGTCCTATCCAATAACCAATACCTTTTATGTGTCTTGCGCATTTGGTTCTCTCAGATACTTTGTTCCAAACACCTGCACCACGGCATGGACAAACTTGACAGTAGCCATCAGACATGTGTTCTCCCCACATTCGGACCATCTCACGAATGATATCTGCGACAGTACCAAGTGCAAGCATCCTCAGAGCAGCCGTGCATTTCTGCTTAGCGCAAAAAGAAAGTTGGCCGCAACAATCCCTTTTGTGCTTGAAGTAGGCATTGTGTGCCTCCACTCCCTTCACACTGCGCAAAAATATGGTTTCCGCATGAGAAAACGTCAACAAAACCATGGGTCATCCGGGAAAGTTGGGTTCAGAGCAAAATAGTTCCTGTGTAGTAGTCGTGCCCCGAAGACCCTATCCCGATTGATCACTCTTCTCCCTTCGATTGAGCCCTTGAGGTTGAGAATATGTTCCACCTGCCGGTCCATCTCCTCTTGCATGCTCATGAGCATGATCATGTCCACTTCTTCGTCCGATTCCGACGAGTCGAAGAACTCGTCTTGAATAATTTGATCAACTCCATCGGTCCATACTCCTCGCCCGACGAAGCATCGAAATTTATCGTTTCCCTACAAATATATCACAAAAAACGGGTCGGACAATTTGTAAAACACATAGAGGGGCAGCCCGAGAGTTGTCCGGCGTACCACGTTGGCGACCGGGCCGGCGGCGACGTCCCAGGCAGCGAACACAGGAGAGACAGCTGTTGTGCCAGTGCTAGCGGCACAGAGGCTCGGAACAACCGTGACGCAAGGGTGGCGGCGGAGCTGGGAGACGTCCGTCGCAGAAGAGGAAGAAGAGAGGAGAAAGCAAATGGATATGGTAGGTCAAGTGGATGGATTTGGGACAATTTATAGTGGAGTAGAGTTGTCAGGTCCGACGTTGCGAACGCGTCCGAGTGTCCCCATACTAGCCCCATATTTGTGAAGGAAATATGCCCTAGAGGCAATAATAAAGTTATTATTTATTTCCTTATATCATGATAAATGTTTATTATTCATGCTAGAATTGTATTAACCGGAAACATAATACTTGTGTAAATACATAGACAAACAAAGTGTCACTAGTATGCCTCTACTTGACTAGCTCGTTGATCAAAGATGGTTATGTTTCCTAGCCATAGACATGGGTTCTCATTTGATTAACGGGATCACATCATTAGGAGAATGATGTGATTGACTTGACCCATTCCGTTAGCTTAGCACTCGATCGTTTAGTATGTTGCTATTGCTTTCTTCATGACATATACATGTTCCTATGACTATGAGATTATGCAACTCCTGTTTACCGGACGAACACTTTGTGTGCTACCAAACGTCACAACGTAACTGGGTGATTATAAAGGTGCTCTACAGGTGTCTCCGAAGGTACTTGTTGGGTTGGCGTATTTCGAGATTAGGATTTGTCACTCCGATTGTCGGAGAAGTATCTCTGGGCCCACTCGGTAATGCACATCACTTAAGCCTTGCAAGCATTGCAAATAATGAGTTAGTTGTGGGATGATGCATTAAGGAACGAGTAAAGAGACTTGCCAGTAACGAGATTGAACTAGGTATTGAGATACCGATGATCGAATCTCGGGCAAGTAACATACCGATGACAAAGGAACAACGTATGTTGTTATGCGGTCGACCGATAAAGATCTTCGTAGAATATGTAGGAGCCAATATGAGCATCCAGGTTCGCTATTGGTTATTGACCCGAGGCGTGTCTCGGTCATGTCTACATAGTTCTCAAACCCGTAGGGTCCCACGCAACAAAGTTTGATGGCGGTTATATTATGAGTTTATGAGTTTTGATGTACCGAAGGTTGTTCGGAGTCCCGGATGTGATCACGGACATGACGAGGAGTCTCGAAATGGTCGAGACATGAAGATTGCTATATTGGAAGCCTATATTTGGATATCGCAAATGTTCCGGGTGAAATCGGAATTTTACCGGAGCACCGAGGGGTTACCGAAACCCCCGAGGGCTTAATGGGCCATAGTGGTCCTTAGTGGAGAAGAGGAGAGGCGGCTAGGGCAGGGTCGCGCGCCCCTCCCCCTCTAGTCCGAATAGGACAAGGAGAGGCGGCGCCCCCCCCTTCCTTCTCTCTCCCTCCTCTTTCCCCTTCTCCTAATCCAACAAGGAAGGGAGGGAGTCCTACTCCCGGTAGGAGTAGGACTCCTCCTGGCGTGCCTCCTCCTGGCCGGCCGCACCTCCCCCTTGCTCCTTTATATACGGGGGCAAGGGGGCATCCCAAAGACACACCAATTGATTTGATCTTTTAGCCGTGTGCGGTGCCCCCCTCCACCATAGTCCACCTCGATAATACTGTAGTGGTTCTTAGGCGAAGCCCTCCGTCGGTAGAACATCATCATCGTCACCACGCCGTCATGCTAACGAAACTCTCCCTCAACACTCGGCTGGATTGAAGTTCGAGGAACGTCATCGGGCTGAACGTGTGCTGAACTCGGAGGTGTCGTGCGTTCGGTACTTGATCGATCGGATCGTGAAGACGTACGACTACATCAACCGCGTTGTGCTAACGCTTCCGCTTTCGGTCTACGATGGTACATGGACAACACTCTCCCCTCTCGTTGCTATGCATCACCATGATCCTGCGTGTGCGTAGGATTTTTTTTGAAATTACTACGTTCCCCAACAGTGGCATCCGAGCCTGGTTTATGCGTAGATGTCATATGCACGAGTAGAACACAAGTGAGTTGTGGGCGATATAAGTCATACTGCTTACCAGCATGTCATACTTTGGTCGGCGGTATTGCTGGATGAAGCGGCCTGGACCGACATTACGCGTACGCTTACGTGAGACTGGTTCTACCGACGTGCTTTGCACACAGGTGGCTGGCGGGTGCCAGTTTCTCCAACTTTAGTTGAACCGAGGTTGGCTACGCCCGGTCCTTACGAAGGTTAAAACAGCACCAACTTGACAAACTATCGTTGTGGTTTTGATGCGTAGGTAAGAACGGTTCTTACTCAGCCCGTAGCAGCCACGTAAACCTTGCAACAACAAAGTAGAGGACGTCTAACTTGTTTTTGCAGGGCATGTTGTGATGTGATATGGTCAAAGCATGATGCTAAATTTATTGTATGAGATGATCATGTTTTGTAACCGAGTTATCGGCAACTGGCAGGAGCCATATGGTTGTCGCTTTATTGTATGCAATGCAATCGCCCTGTAATGCTTTACTTTATCACTAAGCGGTAGCGATAGTCATTAGAAGCATAAGATTGGCAATACGACAACGATGCTATGATGGAGATCAAGGTGTCGCGCCGGTGACAATGGTGATCATGACGGTGCTTCGGAGATGGAGATCACAAGCACAAGATGATGATGGTCATATCATATCACTTATATTGATTGCATATTGAAGCATGGGAAGAAGAAGGGGAACTTCAAAAAGAACAACAAGCAAGTTGCTGCTCAAGAGAAGAAACCCAAGTCAGGACCTAAGCACGAGGCTGAGTGCTTCTCTCGCAAGCGGACTGGTCCTTTGAGCGGAACTTCCCAAGTATTTGGCAGATAAGAAGGATGGCAAGGTGAACAAAGGTATATGTGATATACATGTTATTGATGTGTACCTTACCAGAGCTCTCAGTAGCACCTGGGTATTTGATACTGGTTCTGTTACTAATATTTGCAACTCAAAACAGGGACGACGGATTAAGCCAACACTGGCCAAGGACGAGGTGACGATGCGCGTGGGAAACGGTTCCAAAGTCGATGTGATCACCGTCGGCACGCTACCTCTACATCTACCTTCAGGATTAGTATTAGACATAAATAATTGTTATTTGGTGCCAGCGTTGAGCATGAACATTATATCTGGATCTTATTTGATGCGAGACGGTTATTCATTTAAATCAGAGAAGAATGGTTGTTCTATTTATATGAGTAATATCTTTTATGGTCATGCACCATTGAAGAGTGGTCTATTTTTGATGAATCTCAATAGTAGTGATACACATATTCATAATGTTGAAGCCAAAAGATGCAGAGTTGATAATGATAGTGCAACTTATTTGTGGCACTGCCGTTTGGGTCATATTGGTGTAAAGCGCATGAAGAAACTCCATACTGATGAACTTTTGGAATCACTTGATTACGAATCGCTTAGTACTTGCGAACCATGCCTCATGGGCAAGATGACTAAAACGCCGTTCTCCGGAACTGTGGAGCGAGCAACTGATTTATTGGAGATCATACATACAGATGTATGTGGACCAATGAATATTGAGGCTCGCGGCGGGTATCGTTATTTTCTCACCTTCACAGATGATTTAAGCCGATATGGGTATATCTACTTAATGAAACATAAGTCTGAAACATTTGAAAAGTTCAAAGAATTTCAGAGTGAAGTTGAAAATCATCGTAACAAGAAAATAAAGTTTCTACGATCTGATCGTGGAGGAGAATATTTGAGTTACGAGTTTGGTCTACATTTAAAACAATGCGGAATAGTTTCGCAACTCACGCCACCCGGAACACCACAGCGTAATGGTGTGTCTGAACGTCGTAATCGTACTTTACTAGATATGGTGCGATCTATGATGTCTCTTACTGATTTACCGCTATCATTTTGAGGTTATGCTTTAGAGACGGACGCATACACGTTAAATAGGGCACCATCGAAATCCGTTGAGACAACGCCTTATGAACTGTGGTTTGGCAAGAAACCAAAGTTGTCGTTTCTTAAAGTTTGGGGCTGCGATGCTTATGTGAAAAAGTTTTAACCTGATAAGCTCGAACCCAAATCGGAGAAATGTGTCTTCATAGGATACCCAAAGGAGACTGTTGGGTACACCTTCTATCACAGATCCGAAGGCAAGACATTCGTTGCTAAGAATGAATCCTTTCTAGAGAAGGAGTTTCTCTTGAAAAAAGTGAGTGGGAGAAAAGTAGAATTTGACGAGGTAACCGTACCTGCTCCCTTATTGGAAAGTAGTTCATCACAAAAACCGGTTCCTGTGACGTCTATACCAATTAGTGAGGAAGTTAATGATGATGATCATGGAACTTCAAATCAAGTTGTTACTGAACCTCATAGGTCAACCAGAGTAAGATCCGCACCAGAGTGGTACGGTAATCCTGTTCTGGAGGTTATGTTACTAGACCATGACGAACCTATGAACAATGAAGAAGCGATGGTGAGCCCAGATTCCGCAAAATGGCTTGAGGCCATGAAATCTAAGATGGGATCCATGTATGAGAACAAAGTGTCGACTTTGGTTGACTTGCCCGATGATCGACAAGCCATTGAGAATAAATGGATCTTCAAGAAGAAGACTGACGCTGACGGTAATGTTACTGTCTATAAAGCTCGACTTGTTGCGAAAGGTTTTCGACAAGTTCAAGGGATTGACTACGATGAGACCTTCTCACAGTATCAAAGCATTTTATGATTATGAAATTTGGCAAATGAATGTAAAAACTGCATTCCTGAATGGATTTCTGGAAGAAGAGTTGTATATGATGCAACCGGAAGGTTTTGTCGATCCAAAGGGAGCTAACAAAGTGTGCAAGCTCCAGCGATCCATTTATGGACTGGTGCAAGCCTCTCGGAGTTGGAATAAATGCTTTGATACTGTGATCAAAGCATTTGGTTTTGTACAGACTTTTGGAGAAGCTTGTATTTACAAGAAAGTGAGTGGGAGCTCTGTAGCATTTCTGATACTATATGTGGATGACATATTGCTGATTGGAAATGATATAGAATTTATGGATAGCATAAAGGGATACTTCAATAAGAGTTTTTCAATGAAAGACCTCGGTGAAGCTGCTTATATATTGGGCATCAAGATCTAGATCAAGATGCTTAATTGGACTTTCACAAAGCACATACCTTGACAAAGTTTTGAAGAAGTTCAAAATGGATCAAGCAAAGAAAGGGTTCTTGCCTGTGTTACAAGGTGTGAAGTTGAGTAAGACCCAATGCCCGACCACTGCAGAAGATAGATAGAAGATGAAAGATGTTCCCTATGCTTCAGCCATAGGCTCTATCATGTATGCAATGCTATGTACCAGACCTATGTGTGCCTTGCTATAGGTCTAGCAGAGAGGTACCAAAGTAATCCAGGAGTGGATCACTGGACAGTGGTCAAGAACATCCTGAAATACCTGAAAAGAACTAATGATATGTTTCTCGTTTATGGAAGTGACAAAGAGCTCATTGTAAATGGTTACGTTGATGCAAGCTTTGACACTGATCCGGACGATTCTAAATCGCAAACCGGATACGTGTTTACATTGAACGGTGGAGCTGTTAGTTGGTGCAGTTCTAAACAAAGCATCGTGGCAGGATCTACGTGTGAAGCGGAGTACATAGCTGCTTCGGAAGCAGCAAATGAAGGAGTCTGGATGAAGGAGTTCATATCCGATCTAGGTGTCATACCTAGTGCATCGGGTCCAATGAATATATTTTGTGACAATACTGGAGCAATTGCCTTGGCGAAGGAATCCAGATTTCACAAGAGAACCAAGCACATCAAGAGACGCTTCAATTCCATCCGAGATCTAGTCCAGGTGGGAGACATAGAAATTTGCAAGATACATACATATCTGAATGTTGCAGACACGGTGACTAAGCCTCTTCCATGAGCAAAACATGATCAGCACCAAGACTCCATGGGTGTTAGAATCATTACTGTGTAATCTAGATTATTGACTCTAGTGCAAGTGGGAGACTAAAGGAAATATGCCCTAGAGGCAAAAATAAAGTTATTATTTATTTTCTTATATCATGATAAATGTTTATTATTCATGCTAGAATTGTATTAACCGGAAACATAATACTTGCGTGAATACATAGACAAACAAAGTGTCACTAGTATGCCTCTACTTGACTAGCTCGTTGATCAAAGATGGTTATGGTTCCTAGCCATATGAGTTAGTTGTGGGATGATGTATTACGGAACGAGTAAAGAGACTTGCCGCTAACGAGATTGAACTAGGTATTGAGATACCGACGATCGAATCTCGGGCAAGTAACATATCGATGACAAACGGAACAACGTATGTTGTTATGCGGTCTGACCGATAAAGATCTTCGTAGAATATGTGGGAGCCAATATGAGCATCCAGGTTCCGCTATTGGTTATTGACCAGAGACGTTTCTCGGTCATGTCTACATAGTTCTCGAACCCGTAGGGTCCGCACGCTTAAAGTTTTGATGACGGTTATATTATGAGTTTATGAGTTTTGATGTACCGAAGGTTGTTCGGAGTCCCGGATGTGACCACTAACCAGACCGTCCGCTCAGACGTTTGAGGCGGGTTTGGGGCTGAAGGAAATATGCCCTAGAGGCAATAATAAAGTTGCTATTTATATTTCCTTATATCATGATAAATGTTTATTATTCATGCTAGAATTGTATTAACCGGAAACTTGATACGTATGTGAATACATAGACAAAACAAAGTGTCCCTAGTATGCCTCTACTTCACTATCTCGTTAATCAGAGATGGTAAAGTATCCTGGCCATAGACATGTGTTGTCATTTGATGAACAGGATTACATAATTACGAGAATGGTGTGATGGACAAGACCCATCCGTTAGCTTAGCATAATGATCGTTAAGTTTTATTGCTATTGCTTTCTTCATGACTTATACATATTCCTCTGACTATGAAATTATGCAACTCCCGAATACCGAGGAACACCTTGTGTGCTATCAAACATCACAACGTAAATGGGTGATTATAAAGATGATCTACAGGTGTCTCCGAAGGTGTTTGTTGGGTTGGCATAGATCGAGGTTAGGATTTGTCACTCCGAGTATCGGAGAGGTATCTCTGGGCCCTCTCAGTAATGCACATCACAATAAGCCTTGCAAGCAATGTGACTAATGAGTTAGTTGCGGGATGATGCATTACAGAACGAGTAAAGAGACTTGCCGCTAACGAGATTGAACTAGGTATTGAGATACCGACGATTGAATCTCGGGCAAGTAACATATCGATGACAAACGGAACAACGTATGTTGTTATGCGGTCTGACCGATAAAGATCTTCGTAGAATATGTGGGAGCCAATATGAGCATCCAGGTTCCGCTATTGGTTATTGATCGGAGATGTGTCTCGGTCATGTCTACATAGTTCTCGAACCCGTAGGGTCCGCACGCTTAACGTTTGATGACGAATTGTATTATGAGTTATGTGATTTGATGACCGAAGTTTGTTCGGAGTCCCGGATGAGATCACGAACATGATGAGGAGTCTCGAAATGGTCGAGAGGTAAAGATTCATATATTGGAAGGTTATATTCGGACATCGGAATGGTTCCGAGTGATTCGGGTATTTTTCCGGAGTACCGAGGGGTTACCGGAACCCCCGAGGAAGTTAATGGGCCTTAGTGGGCTTTAGGGGAGAGAGGGAAGAAGGGCCACGAGGTGGCACGCGCCTCTCCCCTGCCCAAACCGAATTGGACAAGGGGTGGGGGCGCGGCCCCCGCCTTCCTTCTCCTTCTCCCCTCCTTCCTTTCCCTCTGGTGGAAGAAAGGAAAAGGGGGGGGGGGCGAATCCTACTTGGACCCCCCCTTGGCGCGCCCCTCCTGGCCGCAGGCCTCTCTCCCTCCCTCCTTTATATACGTGGCCAGGGGGCACCCAAAGCACAACAGACAATCTCTTAGCCGTGTGCGGTGCCCCCCTACCCAGTTTAACACGTCGGTCATATCATTGTAGTGCTTAGGCGAAGCCCTGCGCCGGTAACTTCATCATCACCGTCGCCACGCCGTCGTGCTGACGAACTCTCCCTCGTCCTCAACTGGATTAAGAGCTCGAGGGACGTCATCGTGCGGAACGTGTGTTAAACACGGAGGTGCCGTACGTTCGTTACTTGGATCGGTTGGATCGTGAAGACGTTCGACTACATCAACCGCGTTACTAAACGCTTCCGCTTTCGGTCTACAAGGGTACGTGGACACACTCTCCCGTCTCGTTGCTATGCTTCTCCTAGATAGATCTTGCGTGATCGTAGGAAATTTTTTGAATTACTACGTTCCCCAACACATAGACACACTCTGTCCGTCGTTACTATGCATCTCCATGGATAGATCATTGCGTGTACGTACAATTTTTTGTTTTCCATGCAACGATTCCCAACACCGTGGTCGTCAAGCTGTTGGTTTACTCTCCTCAACCACCAGCGACCTTGTGGAGAGATCGGTCCACGAGCCAGTGGGTGAGGGATCCCCTTCTTCAGGAGCTCGAGACCGCGAATAATGGACTGTCATGTGGCGAGGCATTGCCACAGAAGAAGAATGTGTCCCCGAGGCGTCCATCGGGGTAGTACCAAGCCTTTATCAATTCAGACCGTTTACTTTAAAAAAGAAATTAGGAGGGATGACCCTAGCATCCTATGTTGACTGATAGATTCAGCACCCGATTGCCTAGGCAGTCAAGCATAAGTTGAGCAGCCAAATCTTTTGCCATCCATTTCGGGACAAAAATGGTTCTTAGCTCGTCTGGTTTATCAAGCATTCAAAGAAACAAATGGGAGAAGTATCTTTTTCAAAGTTAACCGGTTCAGTCGTGACCTGTTCGGCTTGCCTAGCGTTTAGTGGATAGCCGAGATCATGATCGCCTTTGCCAGTTTGGTTGTTCCTCTCAACCTCAACCCCCGCTTGATCATGAAGCTAGATGAGGCATGGGCCGAGACGTTTGAGGTGTCGTGCCAACCATGCGTAACATAACATTGGTGCAAGTCGTGCACTTAAAAGCTTTGGAAGAAAGATCTCCCTACCAATGTTGCCAACCCTGTGGCCTCCGTACTGCGTGCATTCGTCGGCTGTGCCGACATGTTCCAAAGTTTCTGTAAAATGCTCCCCTTGAGTTCCATTTCACTTCAGCATTTCACATCTGCTCTGTGAAAATTTCCGAAATTCCTTGCGATATCATTAGTGTTTGGCCAAAGATTTTGGAAGTAACCTAAGCTACTCACTACTCCTGTAGCTCCATCGAGCCATAGTAAAAGCATTATTCAGTTGATTTCAGGGTGGCTGTCTGATACTGTCACACTATCTGCCGCCGTCTTAGTCTCTAGCATGGTACCCGGTGATAAGATTTGACCTGTGAATAGATAGCTTGAAAAACAGAAGACTTCGCTACCACACGTCTCACCGAACTTACATCTAATCAGAAGCATGCATGTATGCATCCGGCAGACAATAGGATCCTTTGTCATCTACCAACCGTACGTACGCTATGTAACTCGAATTCAAAAAAAAAAATCAAAAAGAAAAATGAAAGGGAACTGGGTAGAGCTGCAGCCAACTTGAGTGATACACGACCTAACAAATCTCGAAAGGCAGAACAAGACAGATGGGTTGTGCAGCAGCTACTCCGGACGAGACGAGTGGCCACTTTTTGCGCAATTTTTTCAATGCCAGATACAAGTAGCATCCATGATTTACGCGACACGATTTGACTGGCTTAGATACTAACAGAGGAGGATAGAGACGACCACCATCACCACGAGTTTCGCCTATGTAAAAAACTCCACAGAAAGATCGATTAAGCATTAAGAAAGCATCACATTTGCCATGCAGGCTCTGCCTCGTGGAATCCAGAGAGAGACTATCTTCGTTCTAGCTGGAAAAAGGAAAAACTTTTGGGTTTTTTTAAGAAAAAGAAAAGAAGGAAAACGCATGGCGCATGCAGACTGCGGGGAGATGGACGTGTCACTTGGGTCGGGTCGCCGGCGATGAGCTTTCCGCTGTCATTTTCATGACACGAGCTTCACCGAGCTACTGAGTGTGCAACAACCCGAGAGAGGGAGACGAAGCGTACGTCATGAACCCGCTCACCTTTTTCTTTCTCTTTTATTTATATTTATATTTAACTTTGAGTCCTCCAATCCTTGCTTGGAGTTGATGAAAAAAGTTGCAGTTATTTTTGTGAGAGAAAACAGGAATGTGTAATAATACTGATAGAACTAACATCAAACGGGATTGACGAGAGATGGCAAATTCATATAATCATCCGGACTCATGCATCGTGGCAAGCTGACCACTCATACCCTGATACCCATACCCCCGATACTCAATTACTCATGCGTGGCATCTGACCATCACAACGGATCAGATCTCTACTCCACTAGTCCACTTGTTCTCAATAAATCCTGTCACCGACAAACAATCCCTCCCTTCCAAATAATTGAACCCGATCTCGACGCCAACGTAAACGGAATTGCACGCACGACCATGACTGAATCACGCACACGAGCAGCTCATCTACAGGAGGCAAAATGCACACAAATGACCTTGAGACAAAACTAATTCACAAAATAAACTGTGGATGAAACTTATTCACCCAGCTGACCCTTTTGTGTAGCGCCCGACACGTCGGCGCTACACTAAACTGTGTAGCGCTTAACTCACAGGCGCTGCATTTTTGTCCAGCGTGGCACCCCGGTATCTGACCAGGACCCATCTTTGATTATGCAACGCCTAATAACTAGGCGTTATGCT
The DNA here is from genome assembly GCA_021605205.1 of Aegilops longissima. Taxonomy (NCBI): domain Eukaryota; kingdom Viridiplantae; phylum Streptophyta; class Magnoliopsida; order Poales; family Poaceae; genus Aegilops; species Aegilops longissima. Next base: position 190,226,955 of record CM038677.1, read on the forward strand.
GTAATGTGTGACGCCTAATGCAAAGGCGCTACACATGGACAAAAACTTAGTCCGTAGACGTCTCGGCCGTACTTACCTCTGCGATGAAGCGATAGATAGATTGATGTGATTCGTGTGCGTCAGCGTGAAAGCCTGCAAGCATTATTGCATGAATGCGTGCATGCAACCACCCGACACTAGTAAAGAATTGCAGCTCGTCAGTCACCTTTTCCATTATCCACCATTAGTTTAAGAAGGCCGGAGAGAGTAGACAGTGCTACTGTTGCATGGATCCACAAGCGTGCGTCTGCACGTACCATACGCCCACAAGTCAACTCCACAGGCAATTCGTAAATCTCCTTCGACTGTATAGTCCGGACCACGGAATTCATCCAATTCTAACTTGTATCGGTCCGTGGGGTAGACCCAAGGCGATTTCTCTCGTAAAACAGAGATAAAAGTGGAAGAGGTTTGTCGGAGTCAGACCGATCCCAAGCCCGCTTCTGACCATTCTGACCCACCAAAAATTCCTCCCTCCTCCCGCGCGTTTTCGGTCAGCACTGCTCCAAAGCGTCAACGCCCACATTCATGCTGGGCAGAGCGGACGCGACCGCTCACTGGCGCCGACATTGAAGCGGCGCGTCGGTCGAGAGAGCGCCGCCCGCGGCCGCTTCCCGGTGCTGGTGACTACCGCGTGTTCAAACGACATGATGGCGACCTGTCCATCCGTCTGCCGCCCGCATTGATAGCACGCGGTTGCCGAGACGTGTCCTTCGGCGCCACCTGTCCGTCCCTCTGGCGCCCACCGGTGCTATATAAACCGCTGCGCCAACCATAGCAACAACCATCCCTCACCGCACCACTCCCGCCATGCATCCCGCCGCCGCCAAAGCTCTCTGGTACGGGCTGACATTGGAGCAGAAGAAGGCCATGGCTGCCATTGCTGCCGACTGGCAGGCCAGCAAGACGTGCAAATGGAGGACGCCTCCTCCGACGAGCCAGCGCCACCATCCTCTTCCTCCGCGACACCCTCGTCCTAACGCTCTGCCCGCTGGCGGTACCGGCCGCGGGTTATCATCCGATAACATGTTGATTTTTGGCGTGGAAATATTGGTTATGAAATTCTTGATCCAACTCGCTAATTGTGCAATTAAAATATTTTTGTGTGTTCTGCTGATGCACAAGGAATATTATCGGGACATGTTTGTTTTGTTATCCATCTTTGTATCGGGAGAAAACTCAAGAAAAATATGTGCAATAAATGTGAGGCACTGATCGAAACACTCACGTGCGGCACCGGAAGAAAACCATTAACCCAGTCCCACCATGTACGTACGGGAAGAGTCGCACAATTAGCACTTCGTCATTTGCTACGAATTAAGTTCTAGTACTCGTACCTAGTCCCGGCGCCCAACGCAACCTCCAAGCATGAACATTCAGAGTTGTTTATGTGTAGCCTCGCCAGCTAGTTGTATACGTGTGGCCTCGCGCAGCTAGGCTTGGCTGGGAGGCTTTCATAGTGCAACGCCTAGCGTTCAGGCGCTGCAGTGTGAAGTGCAGCGCCTTGGTGCTAGGCGCTGCACTATAAAAACTTTCTGTACGCTGCAATTACTAAGTTCATGTATAGCGCCTTTGGGTTAGGCGTTGCATATTGCAGTATGACGCTTATTTGTTAGGCGTTGCATAATCAAGTGTGGTTCCTGAGATGCCATGCTGGACAGAAATGCAGCGCCTGTGAGTTAGGCGCTACATAGTTTAGTGTAGCGCCGACATGTCGGGCGCTACACAAAAGGGTTAACTGGGTGAATAAGTTTCATCCACAGTTTATTTTGTGAATGAGTTTTGTCTCAAGGTCATTTGTGTGCGTTTTGCCTCTACAGGAAGGAAGGAAGGAAGGAAGGAAGGAAGGGACATTGCATTCCCGAGCAAGATCGCCATACCGTCTCAAGAAAACATCACGTCGAAGATGTCACCGCAACCACCGCGGAGACCTATCCGATGCGACCGAATTGGTTTCGATTCAGAGCGCCGGAGGATCTCGGCGTTCTCATGCAACTGCTTCTCACCCGAAACGCAATAGTTTAGCGGTGCCGTGTCGTGGCCAGAGCCCAAATGATATGCGCTCCTGAGGACTGTGTACAGACATCTTTTCCCCCCGGTTAGTTTCTTAAGCTGACATGACAGCTCCATCTGTAGGTCTACCGAGGGGCACATACACATCCACGACAGCTAAGAAATCTCAGCCGGCAAAAACAAGGGAAGGTGAGGTCAGGGGCGTGACACGGTCGGATCCTTCACGGATTTGATTCAAGTTTATCTGCGTTTCCCTAGAGGTATCTTCATATGCTACGTAAAAAACTACGGCTTCAGTACTAGTGGCACGGATTCCCTCTGCCGCCAGTGAATGTAACGCCTGTGGGAGATCAAACAACTCCTCAACTGAGAACCAATTTTCGAGCTGCAGCTCGGACGGACGTCGGCTGATTTTTATTCTGTTTTTGAAACAAGTGGACGTCTACTACATAGACTCGAACATCGGCGCGACATGTCAGAAGCTGTCTGCCTCTCCGTACATATGACAAAGGTTCCGAACAGTGCAGTGCACAGACAGTCCCCCGCCTGTGATTTCTAAATTGCATGCAAGTTGGATATTGCACTCGGCCTACAGTACTCCATACTCGGCCTGTGATTTCTAAGAGCATCTCCGTTGGGCTCCCAGGCGACGATCTTACGCGCCCCGGGGCTAGCCGGCGTTAAAATCGGCGTGGGGGTGAGCGGGTTCCCAGCCGCTCGCCCCAGGGTCACTCCCAGATGCGTTTTTTTTATTTTCAAAAATTTGAATTCGGCAAACTTGATATTCATATTAAACGGTGTTTTACATAAATTATTTTAAAAAAAGGTAATCTAAGGGGTGAAGAAGCCGATCAGCGCGGCGAAGTCGCCGACGTCGCCGTCGTCCTCCTCGTCGTCGGCCTTCTCCTTCTTGATGGCGCGGCCGCCCCTGCTGGACCCCTCCCTGACGTCTCCATGGCGGACAGGCGGTGGCGGCGCGTCGTCGCTGTCGTCGAGGACGACGATGCCTCCCTTGTCCCGGCCACGGCGACGAGCTTCGAACCGCGCGAGGGCGGCGCACTGGCACTCCCTCTCTGTCTGCAGCCAGTCGTCGCGCGCCCATTTGAGGGCCGCTTCGTCGTGGAGCGCCTCCCCCTTGACGCTGCTGGCGAGCCCTTGCTCCGTCTTCACGACGGGGAGGCCTGGCTCCGTCTTCGGCTTGACGAGTCGGGGAGGAGCCGAGGACGAGGCGCGGGCGCCGCCTTCGTTGATGACGACGCTGGCCGAGCGGGTGCGCCAGCCGAGCGGGGTCTCGCTGCGGGCTCGGCCTTGACGCCGAACACCGCCGGAGAGCCGGAGAAGTGGGAAGAGGAGTGGGAGGAGGAACGGGACAAGGACGACGAGCCGGAGACGAACCTCCTTGGCATCCAATGCCCGGCGCCGCGGCGGGGAACCGGAGCGACGGCCGGCCCTCGAGGGTATGTGAGCGGCAGGTTGTTGCCGCCCTCGAGGTGGGTGAGAACCTCGCGGAGCGTCCGGCCGGGGACGGACCACCACAAGCGTCGCCCTTCGTTGTTCCACCGGCCGCCCGTCACCACCGGTGCCCCATTGGTGGAGGCGAGGCGTTACTCCTGACGGCGCTGGAAGTACGCCGCCCACGCCTCGTAGTTGTCGGCGGCGTACTGCGTGGAGGCGCGCTGCTCCTCGGTCAGCGACGACCGAACGCAGTCGACCTCGCCGGCGAAGTAATCGGGGCGCGCGACGCCGTCCGGCAGGGGTGGGGGATGGGGACGCCTCCGGCGCTGAGCCTCCATCCTGTCGACCCAGCGCGCATGTCTGGAGGCGCCGGAATGTTCGCCTCAAAAAGTAGGTGTGCCTCCCACGTTTGTAGCGAGCGGCGGTCGAAGCCGTTGGCCGCCGCTCCGTCGCCAGGGAACTGCTCGCACATTGTCGTGGATGGGGCTGGAAGAGAGGAGAGGTTCGTCGGCGGCGAAGAGAGAGACAGAGAGGTTCGTCGGCGGCGGAGAGCACGTCGCTTGTGGCCAACGGCGGGGGGCGACGCTTTTTATAGCCGCCGGGAGGCGTGTGTACGCGGGGTGGGGAGTCAAGCGGCGCCGCGCCGCCCGTGAAGAGCCGCCCCGTGAGAAATCAATGGAAGGCTGACCGGCGGCAACCTTGGCATTGATTCCCCGCGAGAAACCGAGGCTTTCGCAGGACGACGAGGCGAGTGTCGCTGACTTCGGCGGGACCAGCTGGCTATTCGCATAAAACCATTTCGCCCGGCGCGCCCAGCGCCCAGTACGCGGTTCGGTCTGGTCCGCCGGCGCGAATTCGGCCCGAGCCGCGTAAAATTGGGCTTCTGAAGCGCTGGTGGGCTGATTTTATCTTGCCGCGAAAAATCATCTGGGAAGGGCGTGTTGGGGGCTCGGCTGGAGATGCTCTAAATGCCTGCCTATTGAATGCTTTCGGCTTTGTGCGCTAATTATTGGTTATAAAAATATATACTCCACCTACAGAGTACTATCTGTGTGGTAGTAGAACACATTTGTTTCAGATATATAACTAGAACTTGCCGCCACATTTGTTTCAGATATATAACTAGAACTTGCTGCGTTCTTTTAGGACTATGTGTGTTTGCGTCATCGGTTCCAAAATGAGAGGAAACAAACAAAAACAGTGTATGTTTTTATTTTATATAATTGAAATAGGAACGGTGCACGACTTGGTCCATAAATAAATTTGTAAATGCAAGTTGCCAATTATATAATACTGGTAGTTATCTTCTCCTAGCGTAGATAAAGTCATGTACATGTCTTCAAAGTTTATAATCAACTAGTACACGAAAGAGAACCATTCGGGGAGCAGTTTTTTTTTTTGACAACATATAGGCCCTCAAAGAAAGCCCTTGATTTTATTTATTTGCAACCTAAACAGTGTACAGAGATCAACTTTCCAAAAGGAAAGGAGATAGAGTTTAAAGCTTGCTGAGCTTTACATTCAGAAGATTTGCTTGAAGAACTAGAGACAGCTCTTTGCATAAAAGCTTTCTTAGCTAGGGAATGAGCGATGACATTCCCATTCCTAGGTATAGACCTGACTTCACATGATGAAAGAAAAGAAGTGTGATTAAGAAATTCAGCAAGCATAGGTCTTATCCTCCAATCTCCTGGACTCTTAAAAGGTTTCTTGCTTTAGCCACCTGGACAAGATTCCTGCAATCAGATAAGAAAATAGCAGTATTCCATCCTAGAGCTTTAACCACCTCAGCCGATAGTGATAATCCAATAGCTTCAGTCTGCAAAACAGAGCAAACATTTTTTACAGCAGCTTGAACAAATACAGTATGGCTGTTACTAACATTTCTAAGAAAAACTCCAAGACCAGCTTCTTATTTTGCAATTTCCGGATTGTACGCAGCATCACTGTACGCCAAAAGACCTGCATTTTGGAACTGTATATTTTGAACGTGAAAAGGAGAAATATTATTGTTTGCAGGGTTGATGTGAGCCACCGCCTTCTCCTCCATTAACTCCGCATTTAGCATAGCGTTTGTAGCATATATAACCTGCATAATACTCCATTTTTTCTTATTAAAAAGAAGATCATTCCTCGCTTTCCAAATATTCCAAAGCAACGTGAAACTGGTATCCAGATCTAAGTCAGCATGATGAGAAGATAAAATCCTTTGAATCACATCAGAAGGATATAAGTTATGATTGAACTCATGAGACTTAAGACCAAATAGGAACCAAATAGCTCTAGTGAAATTGCAAGTAAAGAAAAGATGCAAGTCTGTCTCCGCCTCGCCGCACCTGCAACATTCCTTTTTAATGTGAGTAGAATACCTGGATCCCCTAAGCCCTGAAGCTAAAGCTCTTCTTAGAATTCTCCATGCAAAGATTTTGACTCTTGGAGCCAGGTTTTTGCTTTTCCAAACCTGATTGAGAATAGAAATTTCAGAATCTGAAATAGTGTGACTTTAAGATTGTAACCAGGGTTGGGCCTCCTGCATCAAAGCTTTATAAGCACTTTTAGTGGTACACTCTGCATTAGGGGTATGAATCCAACATAAAGTATCGTCCATATTAGCATTAATGATAGGAGTTTGTAAAATATTTCTCTTGAAATTATCATCGAAAAAGATATTAATTTTATCCTCATCCCAACTCTTACAATTTGGTTTCCAAAGATCACTAACAACTTTAGGACAATGGATACCTAGATTAGGTTTAAGGTGATCATAAATATTGTCCCAATCATTGCACCAAGGACTAGTCCAAATACAAGTATTACCATTAGCAATTTGAGTATGACTAGCCTTGCTAATTAAAGGAAGAACTTTGAGAATAGGGACCAGAAAGCAGATATAGGAACATTGCCATTCACTTTCCAAATAGAAGAGTTATGAAAATATTTGGCTTTGAGAACTTTCGTAACAAGAGAATTAGGACTCTTAATAACTCTCCAAGCCATCATAGCAACCATAGACTTATTCATCATATAAAGATCTCTAATGCCTAGACCACCTTGATGCATAGGTTTGCAAATATCATCCCAAGCCCTAAAGCAGATAGGTTTGGAAGCATTATCCTTATCAATACCTGTCCACCAGAACTTTCTAATTATGGAAGTGAGTTTATTAATGGTGGATTTACTTAAAAGGATATTAGACATGTAATACACTAGAAGGGAAGCAAAAACAGATTTAATAAGCGTGAGTCTTCCTGCATGAGACAACCTGTTAGCCTTGTAGCAATTAAGTTTAGCTCTAAACTTATCAATAATAAAATTATAAGCTGCAGGTCTATTTTACCGAGTAAAATAAGAGGATGGCCAAGATGAGTAGTATTACAATCCATATTAGGAGCAGGAAAGATATTCTTAATTTGGTTCCTCAAATTATCATCAGTATTTTACTAAAAAGTATGGCAGATTTATTCCAATTAGGAGTTTGACCGAAACAAGACAAAACTGATTAATAATAGAAGCAATCGTATTGGCATCATTATTATCTGCCCGCCACGCACAATCAGGTCATCCGCAAACATGAGAGAGTGGATAGGGGGCAACTGGACCTAATTGGATCTTTGTTGAAATGATTGGCATTTAAAGCCTCCTGACCGAAAGCGACAATTCATTGACTGCAAGAATAAAAGATACGGTGATGAGGGGACTGCCTTGTCGAATGCCTCGGGATCCCTTAAAACTGCCAAACGGTTGCCCATTAATGTTAACAGAAAAGGTGGTAGAGGAGATACATTCCATGATTAAATCTATGAAATGACAATTCAGCCCTTTTCGGAACAACGCCCTTCTGATAAAGCACCATTCAATTCTGTCAAAAGCTTTGGCCAAATCTATTTTAAGCATAAAGGCTTTGTGCTTCCAGGATTTAAGCAGAAAGGAGTGAGTGATTTCTTGAGCAATAACAATATTATTAGTAACCCTCCTGCCTTGTATGAAAGCTTCCTGAGACTCATGGATATAATCAGGTAGAAGATCTTTGAGTCTATTGGCCAAAGTTTTGGTGATAATTTTATAAACTACATTAAAAAGACTAATGGGCCTGAAATCTTGAGGAATTTTAGCATTTTCTTTCTTTGGAATTAAAGTGATACATGTTTTATTAAGCTGAGGATGAAGCTTACCCCTTGCGTAGAAATCTTGAACTAATTTGGTTATGTCTTCTCCTATCCACTTCCACGCTGAGAGGTAGAAGGCTACATTCAGCCCATCTGGTCCAGGGGATGCATTCTTCTTCATTCCTTTAAGGACCTGCAAAACTTCATCTTTGTCTGGAGCAGTAGGACAATCCATTATATTCTCATTATTATTGTTCAGAGAAGGAAGAGTATCTAAATTGGGGTTACTGGATGAGAATAAATTAGTGAAGTAGTTTATGAAGCAGTCCGCAATCTCATCTGGGCTTTGAAGAATTTTATTATTCTGATCAATGATTGAACTAATTCTATTCTTCCTTCTCCTTTTAAGCACTGAATTATGGAAATAATTAGTGTTCCTATCACCTTTAGTAGCCCAATGCCTTTTAGCCCTTTGCCTATAAAATTCTGTAAGTTTAGTCATAGTCTTGTCATATTGCTCGATGAGGCTAGCTTCCCTGTTGTGATCCTGTAAATGAATAGGATTAGCTTGTAGCATCTCCAAATCTTTGTGAATGATGTCAAGCTGTTGTTGCAAAGGTCTTTTGCTCTTACTCCATTTCTTGAGGGAACCTGCAAGTAAGGCAGCTCTAACATGGAAAGGTTTATCATTAGATGTGATCCAATTATTCTTAGCCATATCATGATAGTCTTCCTCTAAAAGCCACCAATTCTCAAATTTGAAAGGTCTTTTTGTTTTAACAGTAACAGGTTTGGAGATAGTAAGAATTGGTGCATGATCACTATACATAATTGGCAAGTTGTACACAGCTGTATTAGAAAATACTTTACACCATTCAACGTTTGCAAAACATCGATCAAGTCTTTCATAAGTAGGAATGGAAGTAAAACGTTTATTGCACCACGTAAAGGCAGGACCATTAAAACCCATATCTATTAAACCACATCCTTTAATATGATTAGAAAAACTAGCCATACGACGGCGGTTCAAAACAACATTACTATTCTTCTCCAAGGGGTCAAGGATATCCTTAAAATCACCCATACAGTACACAGGTTTCCCTGGAGAAGAAGAAACAAACTCTTCAACTAACTTCCATATGTCCTTGTTTTTGCGATGATGCGGGTCACCATAGATGCAGACTAACAAGAAATTAAAATTGGCACTAGTATTAACAACTGAAGCTAAGACTACATTCTGACTAGAGTAGATTATATCTAACTTGATGTCATCCATCCACATGACCCAAAGGCCTCCAGATCGGCCTTCAGCAGGAACAACAAAACAGTCACTAATAGAAAAACGATTAACTAGGTCATGTGACTTAGTTTTTGAAGAAAGCGTCTCAGAAATAAAAGTTACCTTAGCTGTCACGCCCAATATGCGACCCTATCCAAAAGGAACTCAAAGGTCCCACCAAGGATAGACCCGCATATTGAAACGCTTTTGCAAGGTAGATATCATTACATCAACATTACATAATAGATGGGGATACATACATAAGGCACAAATGCCACAAGAATACATCAACATCAGCCACAAGATCAACATCCGACTACGGATGGAACATAAACAGAAACTCAAACAATATCCACCACGCTAGCCCAGCTGCCGACACCGAACCTATCCCCGATCAAAGAAGAAGCGAAGAAGAACTCCAAAACAAGCAAACATCGCTCTCACGTCATGATCATCGCAAACCTGTACTGGCAGAATCGGTGGTGTAGTAATCTGTGAGCCACGAGGACTCAAGCAATCCCATTACCATGGGTATCAAGACTAGCAAAGCTTAATGGGAAAGGAAGGGGTAAAGTGGTGAGGTTGCAGCAGCGACTAAGCATATATGGTGGCTAACATACGCAAATGAGAGCGAGGAGAGAAACAAAGGAACGGTCGTCAACTAGTAATGATCAAGAAGTGATCTGAACTCCTACTTACGCCGACATAACCCGAAACCGTGTTCTCCTCTCGATCAACCCGAAAAGAGACACTCACGATTCGCATTACGGTTGATGTATTTTAGACGAGTTTGCTTCAAGTTTACTACAACCAGATATTAACAAATTCCCATCGCCACATAACCGGGCACGGCTCTCAAAAGTTTATACCTGCAGGGTGTCCCAACTTAGCCCATGATAAGCTCTCGCGATCAACGAAGGATATTCCTTCTCCCGGAAGACCCGATCAGTCTGGAATCCGGCTACAAGACATTTCGACAACAATAAAACAAGACCAGCAAAGCCGCCGGATGTGCCGACAAATCCCGATAGGAGCTGCACATATCTCGTTCTCGTGGCACACCGGATGAGCCAGACGTCGGGTTGGCATAAACCACGATTGCCTGTGGGGCGCCGGACATCGCTTCGGTTTGGACCAAGACTCGAAGGAGAAGCGGCCCGGGGCTAAAATAAAGATGACGCTCGGCTCCGAAACCCAAGGGAAAAAGGGCATAGGTGAGGCAAATGGTAAAACCAATGTTGGGCCTTCTTTGGAAAAGTCTTATTCAAAGCGAACTGTCAAGGGGTCCCATAAATCACCCAACGCGTTAGGGACGCAAAATCCGGGAACATAATACCGATATGACGGAAACTAGGCGGCAAGAGTGGAACAAAACACTGCATAAGGCCGAGCCTTCCACCCTTTACCAAGTATATAGATGCATTGATTAAATAAGATATATTGTGATATCCCAACAAGTAAACATGTTCCAACAAGGAACAACATCTCCATGTTCCAACAAGGAACAAACTTCATCTTCACCGCAACTAACAACGCTATAAGAGGGCTGAGCAAAGCGGTAACATAGCCAAACAACGGTTTGCTAGGAAGGGTGCAAAAGGTTAGAGGCTGACATGGCAATTTGGGATGGCTTGAGCAGCAAGTGATAGGTAGCGCAGCATAGCGATAGAACGAAGCAACTAGCATAGCAATGATAGTAGTGAGATCCAGGGTAGCGGTCATCTTGCCTGAAATCCCGCAAGGAAGAAGAACGAGTCCATGAAGAAGACAAACGGATGAAGACGAACCAAGCGTAGACGAACGAATCCTCAAGATCGCAACGAAACGGGAACTAACAAGAAGAAGCACACAACATAGTAAACACACCACACATAGACAAGACATGATGCACAACAAGCATGATGCATGACAAGCTACATGAAGCTACTCATGGCAAGAGATGATGCAAAATGCATACAAACATCAAGCAAACACCTCGAATCAAGGATGCAACATGATAATATGAAGCTACATGCAAAATCAAGCAAGTTTCATATAGAGCACACTCAAAACGGAGCAATGGTTCAACACATACACCATATACAAGGCATAACAACAATCTGTCCATAACAACAAGTAGGCATATTGCAAGCATCAAAACAACAAGCTACAACATCTTAACATGATAACAAAAGGCATGGACATGATGCACAGGTAAAGCATGACAAAACATGAACACTGAGCTATCTCTAGAAATCACTAGAACATGCTCAAAAACACATGGCAAGATTGCAAATAATAACAGTTTCAGACTTATCAGGAAATAACATCAGGTTGCAATATTTAGAGCTATCAAACAGCATGTTACAGCAAGCTATCAAGTCAAACTAGAGCATGGCATGAATCTACGCAAAGCATATAACAAAAGTCCCTTAGTGACCATAAGCCAAAAGGGATCATAAAATACAATTGCAAGCATGTGAATATAGCAAAAACAGAAACAGATTCAGACTTACCACAAAACTGGGCATGGCATAAACAGATAACAAGTAGGCATGTTGGTGAGCTTGAACCACTCACCACAGAGCAATACATGGCATGGCAAGGCAACTCACAGTAAGAAGACATGGCATAGAAGCTAAGAATGGCAAGAGCAAGTTCATAGAGTGCATGGATCAACTATAGCAACCTTGGCAAAATTGAATAACAAGTAAACAATCTGCCAGGAAACATTTTATAGCAAAAGTAGAGCTCGATTGAATCAAGCTATGACACTCCATAATTGCAAACAAGGGAATGGATGGATAGAGCATAACCATATGTTCAAAACATCCTTACTGAAGTATCTCAAAATATGCATGGATCTCTCGGTAGCATCAAGTTTACATGGCATAAAAATATCAGTGAGCAGGCTGAAATCATCAACATCATGAAGCCTAGTTTGCATGCTTGTGCTAGTCACCACAGAGATCACAAAAATACATGGCATACACCCTGTAAAGATGGCATGGCATATTACAAAACACATGTAGGACTCAAGTTCATAGGGTGCACACATCAATCATGGCAAAATAACAAAAGTGCAAGTTCGATAAGAATCGAAACTAACATCACATAGCCCTCTTCTAACAGCATTTGGGCATCAAGATGAGCTCAAATGAAAATGATGCAATGAGATGAAATGATGTACTCATCGAGGCGAACAATTTGACATATTACACGCACGAAACGGAGCAATATACAGAGAGTTATGGCATGATGAATATGGCATGATAATTACACAGATTCGAGACTTGGTGGATTTTCAGAGGGGGTGGAAAGTCAACCTGCGGGCACGGATTCGAGGCAGGCGGATCTCACGGAGACGACGGGACGGCGGCCGGAATGAGGAGGAGGGGCCGGAGGAGGCCGGGAGGCGGCGGCGCCTGGCGAGGACGGCGGAGGAGGCGGCGGAGGAGCCGGCGACGGGAGCTCTGGCGCCGAGTTCGGCTCGCGGGCGAGGTCCGAGGGCGGCGGGCGAGGAGAGGCGGCGGTGCCGCGGGGCGGCGGCGCCGGGCGGCGAGGCGGCGATCATGGACGACGGACAACAGGGCGGCGGAGGCGAAGCGGCCGGCGTGGCCGGCGGCAATGGCATGGCGGCGGGCCATGGCCAGTGAAGGCGAAGGCGGCGGTGGGGGCTGGCGCGCTGGCCCCGGATGGGCTCAGGCGGTCCCAGCTGGCTCAAGGGGCAGCGGCGGTGGCTGGAGGCGGGGACCACGCGGCGGCCTCCGATTAGGCAGAAGCTTGTGGCGGACTTTGTCCGTGGCGGTGGACATGTCCGATGGCATGGGGAAGAGGCTAGGGTTTGGGGAGAAATCATCCGAATTTTGGGGAGCGGATATATAGGTAGAGGGAGCTAGGAGAGTCCAAATGAGGTGCGGTTTTCGGCCACGCGATCGTGATCGAACGACCGAGAGCATAGAGGGGAGTTTGCTAGGTTTTGGGCCACTTTGAAAGGGTGTTGGGCTGCAACAAAAGAGGCTTTTACGATTACCCGGTTAACCGTTGGGGTATCAAACGACCTCCAAATGGCACGAAACTTGACAGGCGGTCTACCGGTGCTATACCAAGGCCGCTTGGCAAACCTCGGTCCATTCCGAGAAAGTTTAACACCCGCACACGAAAAGAGGCAAAAGGGGGCGCCGGGGAGCATAGGAGTGCCGGATTGCAAAACGGACAACGGGGAAAATGCTCGGATGCATGAGACGAACACGTATGCAAATGCGATGCACATGATGACATAATAAAAAATGCAGATGATGACATGGCAAAGTGCAACAAGCAAGCAAATGACATGGCAACGACGGCGAATAACTGACAAACACCTGGCGCATCGAATCCGGGGCGTTACAACACTCCTCCACTAACAAGAGATCTCGTCCCGAGATCTTAGGACCGAGACGGAAGGGAAAAGGGATGAGGTGATATAAGAAACACAAGAGAGAAGAGGCAAAGAATCGAGAGCACTCGAGAAGAAGAGAGGAACGACGAGAATGACGAGAATCGCAAACTCACGGAATCAGATAGACTATGAAACAACACGTTCTAACCGGAGTGGTTAGAATGAGAAAAGAAACGGATAAGACTGAAAAGATTTAGGCAGCACTCCGGCTAAAACATGGAGGAATAGAACTTGAACTTGAGAAGATGGAATGACACCTGATGAGCTCTTGAAGAATGAATTAGATCATGAAGACCCACCATGAAGAACTCCGGTAACAAAAAAGGATGATGAGATATAATGAAGGAAGAAAAAATAAGATGAGCCTTGCGATGATTTCGATGGAGGTTCCGACAAAATAGTCGAGGAAAATTTGAACTCCGGAAAAGAAAAGATGAAAACACTTAGAACCAAGAGATTATTCATCATGAACAATCTTCGAAGAAAAGAATTAATCAACTCGATGAAAGAAGAATAAGAATTACATTATGCTTATCCTTCATCAATTAAATTGATGAGAAGCAATGGATTTTGCATATTACTTATTCTTCTTGAAAAAGATTAAGGGGAATATATCCCAAAACTTGAGAAAGGGCTTCATGAATCACCGGTAGGATTGAAGGAACGAATGGATAAAAATGATAATCAAAGAAAAAGAATCTTGAACGAACCACCGTTAGAAATGAAAATGAACGAAGAGAAGAGAACGAATCGCCGAAAAGAATTAGAAGAACCAATATGCTAGAGGGGATTTAGGTTCAAAAGAACAAAGAGATCATGAGCTGATTAAAGAACACTTGAACGAAGCACCGGAAGAATATTGAGATGAACGAAGGGGCACGGATATAGAATAATTGGGGAATGAATCTGAAAACTTAGAATCAAGAAATCTTCCGAAAAGATGGCCTCCGGATGATCGAGAGAGAAAGCAACTCCTGAAATGCTCCGGATGGATGGAAAGAATTTGCATGACTAGAAACAATTTGATAGCATAACATCGAGCTAGGACCGCGAATCTTCTGGGAGAACGGACGAGGTTTAAGAGGAACTCTTCTTCGATCTTCAAATGACGATGAGAAACACCACCAAAAATTACTGGGATACTCCGGCAGAATGAAAAGCGAAGAGGTTGAGCCAACAATGAAATGATTTGAAATCGATCTTGGAAAAGGCATGTGACTGATGGAACCCATTCTTACGTCACACTTGAAAATAACTGGGAATAGCTCCGGGATAATTAGAAGAGTCAGGTAAGATCCTGGGAAAAGACCTGTGGGTTATGGGCCCACTAGAAGAAAAACACCGTTGGAAAGGATTGTTGAAGAGGTAAATGATGCACCGGAACGATTGAAATATTTGAATGAGGTGACAACCTCGAATTAATTAGAACACAGACGAATCTCCTGATATGTCTTCCGAACTCCGGAGTGATTGAAAGACGAGAGGCAAACGAGCAAGGAGAACACTTGATCCAAGGAAAAGAATATAATCAACACCGAAAAAATTGAATTGAGTCCACCGGAAAAAGAAAGGGATGAAGAATGACGAACGAGACGAGAATTCACCGGTTGAAATGATTGAGGGAAGACTGAAGAGGCTCCACACGAATGGAATTGATGGTCGGAAGAAACTCGAACTGCGGGAATAATAGGGTGGGAGGGCGGGAAAACAAAGACAACTTGGAAGGGGAAACGACGAATATCTTGAAGAGAAAAAACACCAATTGAAATCATTGAGGAAAGAAAGCAAAAACTTCACACGAGTAGGATGGATACTTGATTACAGACTCCGGTTCCGGGAAGAAGAAGGGAGGGCGGGTGGGAAAATAAGACAACTGAGGATTGAATTTGCAAAGATGAAGGGGTTCGAGTCGACTTGACGAGAAATGCACCGGATAAAAAGAGCTGAGGAACAACGATCGGAAAAACCAACTGCGTGATCCTAAAGAAAAATTTGAAGGGGAAGATAAGTAATTCAAAACACCTACGTCAAGATTCCTCACCAGAGCGACGAAGGGACTGAGGAGTAAAAAGAATTCCTACTCTCAGATATAACTAGACTCCAAAAAAGTTTTCTTCTAGACTCAACAACGGCCAAACTACACGATCAACCAAGAGGGCTCCTAAGGTCGGTCGAGGCTCTGATACCAACTTGTCACGCCCAATATGCGACCCTATCCAAAAGGAACTCGAAGGTCCCACCAAGGATAGACCCACATATTGAAACGCTTTTGTAAGGTGGATATCATTACATCAACATTACATAATAGATGGGGATACATACATAAGGCACAAATGCCACAAGAATACATCAACATCATATACAAGATCAACATCCGACTACGGATGGAACATAAAACAAACTCAAACAATATCCACCTCGCTAGCCAGGTCTGCCGACCGAACCTATCCCCGATCAAGAAGAAGCGGAAGAAGAACTCCAAAACAAGCAAACATCGCTCTCACGTCATGATCATCGCAAACCTGTACACGCAATCGGTGGTGTAGTAATCTGTGAGCCACGAGGACTCAGCAATCCCATTACCATGGGTATCAAGACTAGCAAAGCTTAATGGGAAAGGAAGGGGTAAAGTGGTGAGGTTGCAGCAGCGACTAAGCATATATGGTGGCTAACATACGCAAATGAGAGCGAGGAGAGAAACAAAGGAACGGTCGTCAACTAGTAATGATCAAGAAGTGATCCTGAACTCCTACTTACGTCAGACATAACCTAGAAACCGTGTTCTCCTCTCGACCAACCCCGAAAAGAGACACTCACGGTTACGCACACGGTTGATGTATTTTAGACGAGTTTGCTTCAAGTTTACTACAACCGGATATTAACAAATTCCCATCTGCCACATAACCGAGGGCACGGCTCTCGAAAGTTTATACCTGCGGGGGTGTCCCAACTTAGCCCATGATAAGCTCTCGCGATCAACGAAGGATATTCCTTCTCCCGGAAGACCCGATCAGTCTCGGAATCCGGCTACAAGACATTTCGACAAAGAATAAAACAAGACCAGCAAAGCCGCCGGATGTGCCGACAAACCCGATAGGAGCTGCACATATCTCGTTCTCGTGGCACACCGGATGAGCCAGACGTCGGGTTGGCATAAACCCCGATTGCCAGGGCGCCGGACATCGCTTCGGTTTGGACCAGCACTCGAAGGAGAAGCGCCCGGGGCTAAATAAAGATGACCCTCGGGCTCCGAAACCCAAGGAAAAAGGGCATAGGTGAGGCAAATGGTAAAACCAATGTTGGGCCTTTTTGGAAAAGTCTTATTCAAAGCGAACTGTCAAGGGGGTCCCATAAATCACCCAACGCGTTAGGGACGCAAAATCCGGGAACATAATACCGATATGACGGAAACTAGGCGGCAAGAGTGGAACAAAACACCATGCATAAGCCCGAGCCTTCCACCCTTTACCAAGTATATAGATGCATTAATTAAATAAGATATATTGTGATATCCCAACAAGTAAACATGTTCCAGCAAGGAACAACATCTCCATGTTCCAATAAGGAGCAAACTTCATCTTCACCTGCAACTAACAACACTATAAGAGGGGCTGAGCAAAGCGGTAACATAGCCAAACAACGGTTTGCTAGGAAGGGTGCAAAAGGTTAGAGGCTGACATGGCAATTTGGGATGGCTTGAGCAGCAAGTGATAGGTAGCGCAGCATAGCGATAGAACGAAGCAACTAGCATAGCAATGATAGTAGTGAGATCCAGTAGTAGCGGTCATCTTGCCCGAAATCCCGCAAGGAAG